>CAUYPK010130576.1:0-35850 GCA_963574355.1 Loris lydekkerianus
TTCAATGCTCACTTCCATCTTAACAGAGTTGTTAACATCTGGATAGGTGGCAAGCTGGTGAACAATAAGATCATATTCTTTTCCAAGTCTGTCAGTCTTCTTACTATTGTCACTTTAGTTTGGAGAATAATAAGAGACCTAAAAATATACCGGCCATTCGATCCTATAATTCCTTTACTAGGATTATACCCAGAAGACCAACAGTCACAATAGAACAAGGAAATCTTTACCTGTATGTTTATTGCTTCCCAGTTCATCATTGCTAAGTCATGGGAGAAGCACATGGCTTCACTTCCATCGACCCACTAATGGACTTGCAAACTGTGGTACATGTATTCCATGGAATACTATGCAGCATTAAAGAAAGATGAAGACTTTACCTCTTTCATGTTTACATGGATGGAGCTGGAACATATTCTTCTTAGCAAAGTATATCAGGAATGGAAGAAAAAGTATCCAATGTACTCAGCCCTACTATGAAGCTAAATTATAGCTTTTACATGAAGGCTATAGCCCAACAATAGCACAAGACTATGGCAAAAGGGCCAAGGAAGAGGAAGGGAGGGGGGAGATTTTAGTGGAGGGAGGGTAATGGGCAGGGCCACATCTATGGTGCATCTTGGAATGGGTACAGGCAAAACTTACTAAATGCAGAATACATATGCCTACCTACAGTAACTAAGAAAATGCCATGAAGGCTACCCTGAACAGTTTGATGAGAATACTTCAGATTGGATATGAAAGCAGCACATTGTACCCCTTGATTGCACTAATGTACACAGGTATGATTTAACAATAAAAATAAATAAATTTTGAAAAATTATTATTTTTGAGACAGAGTCTCACTGTGTCACCCTTGGTAGAGTGCTGTGGCATCACATCTCACAGCAACCTCAAACTCTTGGGCTTAAGCGATTTTCTTGCCTCAGCCTCCCAAGTAGCTAATTTAATTATTAAATTATTTAAATAAATAAACTATTTAATAAATACTTTAAATTTAAATAAATTCAAATAAATATATTATTCATTTAAAATTTTTAAATTGCACACGAACTTTATGTCCACCCTGTATATCCCTATCAGCTCGTGTGTATACCTGATAATCACTCAAAAATCAACATATGTTAAAAGCATTGCTGCTTTCCTATCCTGGCAAATAAAGCATAGCCCTTCATAGGAGATTGTTACAGTCTATAGATTTAGAATGCAGCAGACATTGATTTAGTCCCTGTTGTACCCTTTATAGCTCTGTGATTTTATAGAAGTTGCTTCTTCTCTGCTATTTGAATGTGTCTCCCAAAGTTCTGTTTTGGACTTAATGTTCAATGTGTTGAGTGGGAGACCTTTAAGAGGTGTATAGATCATGAAGTCTCTGCCTTCATCAGTGGATTAACATTGTTATATCAGGAGTGGATTTGTTATTGCTACAGTGGGTTTGTTATAAAAATGAATTTTCCCCTCTTGCTCTCTTTCTCTCTTTCCCTCTCTCATTCTCTTGCCTTCTGCCATGGGATGACTCAGCAAGAAGGCCATCACCAGACACTGGTGCCTTGATGTTGGGCTTCTCAACTTTCAGAATTGTGAGAAATAAATTTATTTTCTTTATTAATTACCCAGATTAGGTATTCTGTTTAGCAATGCAAAATAGACTAAGATAATCTCTTTGAGCCTTGGTTACTTCACCTGTAAAATGGGATAACAATGAAAGGAACCTGTATTAGTTAAGGTAGGGTAGCGGCTGCTGAAGCCAACAGCCTGAAGTTTCAATAATTTAAACATAGTAAAGGTTAATCTCTCTGTATATCTCTCTTTTTTAAAAATAGACTTTATTTTTTAGAGTAGTTTCAAGTTCAAAACAAAATTGAATGGAAGGTACAGAGATTTCCTGTATTTCTCCTACTTCAAACATGCATAGCCTCCCCAGTTATCAACATCATCCCCCAGAGTGGTATGTTTGCTGCGATTGATGATCCTATGTTAACCCATAATTAACACCCAGAATCCATAATTGACACTAGAATTTGCTCTTGGTGTAGTACATCCTGTGAGTTTGGACAGATTTATAATGCATCCACTCCTATGGTTGTATGAGGTAGTTTTACTGCCTGTAGTATTTTCTGTGCTTCACCTATTCATCTCTCCCTCCTTCCTAACCCCTAGCAACCATTCATGTTTTACCTTCTCCATAGTTTTGTCTTTTCCAGAATGTCATATAATTGGAATCATACAGTATGTAGCCTTTTCAGATTGATTTCTTTCACTTAGTAATATGCATTTAAGTTTCCTCCATGTGTTTTCATGGCACGATAGTTCATATCCTTTTAGCACTGAATAATATCCCATCATCTAGATGTACCACAGTTTATTTATCCTTTCACATACTAAAGGACATCTTGGTTGCTTTTCAGTTTTGGCAATTATGAACAAAGCTGTTATAAACATCTATGTGCAAGTTTTTAGTGAACATAAGTTTTCGACTCCATTGAGTAAATACCAAGCAGTATGATTGCTGAATCATATGGTAAGAGTATGTTTAGTTTTGTGAGAAACTGCCAACCTGTCTGCCAAAGTGACTATACCATTTTGCATTCTCAGCAGCAATGAATGAGAGTTCCAGTGGCTCCACATCCTTGCCAACATTTGGTGTTGTCAGTTTTCTGGATTTTGGCCATCTGAATAGGTATGTAGTGGTATGTCACTTTTGTTTTATTTTGCATTTCCCTGATGACATATGACATGGAATATCTTTTTGGAAGCTTATTTAGCATCTGTATATCTTCTTTGGTGAGGTGTCGGTTATGGTCTTCAGCCTATTTTTTAATTGGGTTGTTTGAGTTCTTATGCAGCATTCTAAGAGTGCTTTTATATTTTGGATAACAGTCTTTAATCTGACTTCTTTTGCAAATGTTTTCTCTTAGTCTGTGGCTTGTTTACTTATTTTCTTGAATTATTTTTGGCAAAGTAGTTTTTAATTTTGTTGATGTAGTATTTGTCAAATTCTTTTTCAATGGATTCTGCCTTCAGTGTTGCAAATAAAAAGTCTTTATCAAATCCAAGTTCATCTAGATTTCCACCTACACTATTATCTAGGCGTTTATAGTTTTGTATTTTATATTTAGTTCCTTGATTAATTTTGAGTTGATTTTTGGTAAGAGCATAAAATCTGTGTCTAGATACATTGTGTGTGTGTGTGTGTGTGTAAATGTACAGGCATTCCAGCACCATTTGTTAAAAAAGACTATCTTTTATCCATTTATTGTCTTTTCCCTTTTATCAAAGATCAGTTGACTTTCCTCCAGGCTCTCCATTCTGTTCCATTGATATGTCTTCACTTGTGCTTATCCCACACTGTCTTCATTACTGTAGCTTTGTAGTAAGCCTTGAAGCTGGGTAGTGTCAGTCATCTGACTTTGTTTTTTTTTTTTTTTCTTTCAATATTAAATTAGCTATTTTGGATTTTTTGCTTCTCTACATAAACTTTAGAATCAGTTTGTCAATATCCACAAAATAACTTGCTGGAAGTTTGAATTGGCTTGTCCTGAATCTATAGATCAAATTGAGAAGAACTGACAATATCCTTTTTTTTTTTTTTTTTTTTTTTTTTTAGACAGAGTCTCACTCTGCTGCCCAGTGGTGTCATAGCTCATAAAAACCTCAAACTCTTGGGCTCAAGCGATACTCTTGCTTCAGTCTCCTGAGTAGCTGGGACTGCAGACACCTACCTCAATGTCTAATTACTTTTTCTATTTTTACTAGAGATGGGGTCTCACTATTGATCAGCTGGTCTCAAACTCCTGAGCTCAAGCAATCATCTTGCCCTGGCCTCCCACAGTGTTAGGATTACAAGCGTGAGCCGCTGCACTTTAGCCTGACATCAACATCTTTACAATACATGTATGTGTGGAGTTTACCTATCAATGAACATAGAGTATTTCTTCAGGTATTTAGTTCTTTTTTAATTTTTTCATCAGAGTTTTGTAGATTTCCTTACATAAATCTTACTTTGAGGAGTACTAATGTAAATGGTTAACATGTTTTTAGTTTCAATTTCCATTTGTTCATTGCTGGTATGTAGGAAAATGATTGCCTTTTGTGTATTAACCTTGGATTAAGCAAAACTGCCATAATCATTTTTTAGTTCTGGAAGACTTTTTGTTGATTTATGTAGATTTTCTAGATAATTATGTGATCTGTTAGCAATAATAGTTTTATTTCTTTCTTCCCAATCTTTATACATATTATTTCTTTTCTTGTCATATTGCATTAGCTAGGACTTCCAGTGTGAGGTTGAAAAGCAGAGGAGATTGAATACATACTTGCCTTCTTACTAATATTTACAGGATCCCAGTGTCTGACCTTTATAATTTTTTTGCTCTCAGAAGAATTTCTTTCAAAATTTCTTTCAAGGCATATCTACTTGCAAGATATTCCCTGAATTTTTGTTCGTCCTTAAAATTTTTTTCTCCTTAACTTTTGAATGATAACTTCACAGGGTATGGAATTGTAGATTGCTGTTTTTTTCCTCTCAATATTTTAAATACTTTACTCCACACTTTTCTTGCTTGTAGGCTTCTGAGAAGAAGTCAGATATAATTTTTCTTCTTCTTCTTTTTTTTTTTTTTTTTTGCCAGATATAATTCTTGTATTTGTTTTTCTATAAGTAAGGCTTTTCCCCTCTTCTTTCAAAACTTTTTCTTTATGTTGGTTTTTCAATGGTTTGAAAATGATATGGCTAAGTATGGTTTGGGGAGGGCCTTGCAATCATAGTGGCTGGCCACCTCTTGTGTCTCTGAGATCAGAAAATCACAGATCCCTGATATTGGCAAACAGGGACATTCTCAAGCTCAGTGGTTTTTAACTCATCTGTGTTCAATCTACTAATGAGCCATTCAAAGGCGTTCTTCATTTCCATTACAGTGCTTTGGTCTCTAGCATTTATTTTGGTTCTTTCTTAGAATTTCCATCTATCTGCTAGCTATCTGTTCTTGCATGTTGTCTACTTTTCTATCGAAACCCTTAACTTCTTGATCATCATTTTAAACTTCTGGTCTGATAATTCTGTCCATCCTACCATTACAGACTCTGGTCTTGATGCTTTCTCTGTCTCCTTAAATCTTGTTTTTTGCCTTTATTATTTCCTGTAATATTTTTCTTGATAGCCAAACATGATGTACTGAGTAAAAGGAAGTGCAATAAGTAGGCACTTAGTTACATAATGGTGAGGTGTTGTGGAGAGGAAGGGTACAAGGCTTACAGGTGTACTGTAATATTTAAACCTGGGATTACATCTCAGTCTTTTAGTGAGCCTCTACCACTGGACGATGAACTTTTCACTTTTCTCTTTTGGTGGGAAATAAGGCCAGAGTGGGCTGGAATAAATATTTTCTTTCCACCCTGTCTGTTTAGCTCTGATAAAATCTCAGCAGGTGAGGCTCTGGTTAAATAGTTTCTCTTTCTAGCTGCCCTTGTTAAGAAAAGAGTGATCTGGCATATTTCAAAATAGTTTATTTTCCCATCCCCAGTCAGAAGCATGAGAAGATTGTTCCCTGATAGTCAGTGTAAGAGTCAGTGTAAGTTGAGCTCCTGGAAATAAAACTCACAAAATGTTGGGGACCTCCAATAACTGGGTCCTCCTGGAGTTTTTTGTTTTTTTGTTTTTTTTTCTTCTCTCAGGTTTATCTGTCCTGAGCCTCTAGCAATTTCTCAGTGAGAGTTTGGGTTTCCCTACCCCATCAGTGGTTCCTGCAGAGTTTTGTGCTGATGGGCTTCTGCTCCAGCAAACGATGATTTTCTTCATTCACCTATGGGGTGAATATTCACCTCTTTAATTTGGAGGAGAGGGCAATGGTTTTCTCTGTGACTCCACTTTTCTGAAGATATAAAAAGAGTTGCTGATTTTTGTTTGTTTAGCTTTTTACTTGTTCTTAGGACAGAATGGTAACTTCCAGCTTCTTACAACAATAGACTGGAAACCAGAGGACTAAAGATTTATTACCTCTTTCACAAGGTGGGTACAGATGGGTGGCTTTCCTGGGCAGCTGTCTCTGAACATCTGGCCTCTTTTCATTGGGCCACAAGTTCGAATTGTCATGAAGAAGAGAGGGAGAGCAGAAAGGACTGGGATATTGCAGGACCAGGCTGGAAACATGTATATAACTCACACTCCTATTTCATCTGTCAGGATTCTGTTAGGGCCAATATGACTGCAGGGGTGGCTGGGAAATGCCGTGAAACAAGGTGAGAACACCAGTGGTTTCAGCTACACCTTCTCATAGGATGGTTTTGAGAACTAAATAAGCAACATATACAAATCACCTGCAAAGTATTTTTATTCTATTTTACTTAGATTATCTTAATTTTTGTTTCTGTATTCTTAAGGGGGGAAGGAAATGCAAGAGGACAGATTATTTACAGTTTTATTTAACACAAATAAAAGTTCCCATGAGCTGTGTATTTGCTGTCATTGCTGTGCAGCCCAGTGCTAGGGCTCGTGACTCTGGTGGCCAACTGGGCTGCTCTTTCCACATGGCTTTAACATTCATGGAGGAAATGTGTTGAACAGTCACAGTGCAGTCAGATTTATTGTGTGTCAGCAGCACTTCCAGATCTTGGATGTTGGTGGACCAGGAATTTTTGGACGCCTCTGGGCATCATGTACTTTGTTTCTTATTGCTCCCAACACCCATGTTGGGCTCCATGACCTGGCCCTTGAATTTTCTCCACACCCTGTTGTCAGTGCCTCTGGGCTGATGCTATATAATTACAGTTAATTTTGATGTATCAGTTTGGTGATGAATGAACTTCTTGCCTCATTTTGTATGATCTTGGGCTTCACAAGCGTTCTGAGGGTGGCCATGATGCTGAGTAGGAGATGGCTTTCACGAAGAGGGGAAGATATTATTTTTTATTTTTAAAAATCACTTGGATATAAAATTAAAAGCTCTTTGCTATAGAAAAATTAAATAGTCCACATAAGCAAAGAATAAAACAAAAATCACTTCTGACCTGACCACCTAAAGATCATAGCTACTAAAATATAACTCTTTTTTCTTTTACAAAATAGGAGTTTATCATGCATACCACATGAGAAGCTTCTTTTTAAAAAAATGATCAGATACTGATACTATAATATGATCCCCTTGGGTTGTCACTACAGTTTCTTCTACATCAACATTTTCAATAACTATGAAATAGTGACTCTTACAGATGTACTGTAATATTACAACACTTTCCCAATTGTTGGGCATTCTTGTTACTATTATCAACACTACGATAAAGATTTTATGCTAAATCCTTGCACACATTCTTGACTCTTTCCTCATTAACCTGGGTTTTTCCATTTCCTTTAGCTATCCGTGTTTAAGCTGGGCATACATAGCAGAGAACTGGCTGGTCTCACTGGTCACTTAATCAACCAGGCAGATTGGAACAGGTGGAACAGGTTGGGTTTACTGCTATAAAAACCAGCCAACCTTAGCTTTGACTTTTAAAATTATTCTCATTCCCTGGAGATTACACCCCAGCTCAAACCTTCTCTGGCATACATAGTGAGAGAACTGCCTCATGCGTTATCTCATATCCTTAAGAGAATACACTGTCATCTTTGCCTGAGTCAAGAAGAGCCCCTGGCAGCATGGACTATGTTACTATTTATAAAGCATGTTTTATACATACTAGAGGGTGCCAAATGTATTAAGTCAATGAGAGCCATTTGCACAAAGCATATGGGATCAGGATATAAAATAATTTGAAGTCCTTTTTCGTACAGAGAATATTTTTATGTGATATAAAATCTATGTGCACCAAGCACATTCCTCTTGGATCTTTCCTTATGCTTGCCTCTGAAGTGGGTTGCAAATAGAGGTTAGCAAAGCCCTGAAATGACTGTGCTACCCTCTATTTTTAAAACACCCCAGCTCATCTTTGCCTGCTCAGGATGAAATCCCAACTCTTTAGCACATGCTGTTCCCTTTTCCTTCTTCCAAGTCTGGTCCCAAACCCCCTTTGTCACTTTATCTCCTGTTTACTCCTTTCTTCATAATCCACTACGGATTATAACACTTTACATGATAATTGGTTTAAATATCTGTCTCTTACTCCTAATAATTTCTTTTTTGTTGTTAACCGTAATGTCATGTCCTTCTCCTCTGTCTACATCTAAGAACCCAATATCTGTTATATAGTATACATGCCAGATATTACTAGTATATGTAGCAGATATTATTAATTTATATACATTTGTTATTTATAATAGCTAATATAAGAATGGTGAGTGTTACTATACCCTAAGAGCTTTGCATGTGTTATCCCATTTAATTCTCACAACATTATGAGATTGATACTATTATCATAGTAGTATGTTTAGTAGATGAGGAAACTAAAGCACAGAGATTAAGCAACTTGCTCAAGATTACAACAAAGAATAGGTGGCAGAACAGGGAGCTGAACTCAGGTGGTTCTGAACCTACACTGAATGAGATTCATTAAATGGCTCGGTGCTCATAGCACAGTGGTTACAGTGCCAGTCACATACACTGAAGCTGACAGGTTCGAACCCACCCTGGGCCAGCTAAACAACAATGACAACTGCAACAAAAACCAGCCAGGCATTGTGGCGAGCACCTGTAATCCCAGCTACTTGGGAGGCTGAGGCAAGAGAATCGATTAAGCCCTAGAGTTTGAGGTGGCTGTGAGCTGTGGTGCCACGGCACTTCACCGAGGGTGACAAAGTGAGACTCTGCCTCAAAAAAAAAAAAAAAAAAGAAAGAAAGAAATTATTTGGAAAGTGAAAAGTATTCATCATGTCATTTGGGGAAGTAGTATAGTTTGCTTGGTAAGCACACAGGCTCTGTAGACTGACTACTTTTATTTAAATTCTCTTCTCACCATTAGCAGCTTTGTGAATTTGGAAGAGCTATTTAAATTTTCTAAGCCTGTGTTTCCCCATCCATATAATGTGAATAATAGTATCCCCAACCTGGTTAGAGTGTAGTGAACATTAATATAATCCTAGGCCCAGCAAGGTGGCTCACTCCTGCAATCCTAGCACTCTGGGAGGCTGAAGTAGGAAGATTGCTTGAGCTCAGGAGTTCAAGCCCAGCCTGAGCAAAAGCAAGATCCTGTCTCTACTAAAAACAAAAAAATTAGCTTTAGAATAGTGTCTGGCATATCATAAGAGTTTAATAAATACTATAAACACATAGATATTATTACTGGATTATGAGACCTGGACTTACTACTATCTGTTTATTGTTCTGGAGTGAATATTTCAAATGCCTTAGCAAACAGGCTGTTCATTCTCCAGTTACCTGCTTTATGAAACATCTGTGGATGTATATATATTGGCCACACATACATCCGATATGACTATGAAATTCCAAGTTTCCTAATCTAACTAGACAGCCTCCTGAAGGGTATTCTGGATTAGTCATATTTGTTAAGGCTTTTCAGGTAAGCACCAAGCACAGCCTCAGTGTCTCTGCACACCAGCTCTTGGGGACCTCCTAGTTCCAACATTCCATGAGTCAAGGAATAAGGTGTCTCCTAGACCTCAGGCACAGCATTAGAGGCAGCTCCATCCAGAACCAGAAAGGAGTCCCCCCTTCGACTGATCAGCTCAGACACCCCAGTACCCAGCATCCAGCCTACTGAGCCTGGTCGGCTCTTCCCCCACTAGGAGGGAGCTGGATGGATTTGCCCATGACCTCATATCTACTCTTGTTTTATTTCTAGTGAGTCCAGGCAGCTGTGCCCTGAAAATACAGCTCTGACTAGAGAAATGTGATCTTTTTTTCATCAGCAAAGCTCTGAGCTAAAGCCACAAGTAAACTGAACTTCTAAAAGAACAGGAAGAGATGAGGCAGGACAATGGGGAAGAGTGCTGGAGGAGGGAGAGAGGCAGAGTGAACAGAGCAAATGTTCTCCAAGATGAGGTGGCGACAGACTGTGGCAGCAATGACACGAGTAAATGCCGAGCGTGGCTTGCATGGGGCGGGGGTGGGGGAGTGCAGGGGAGCGCACCTCCTCTGCCCCAGCTCGAGGCAGGGCTACTTGCCGAACAGCCTTAGCAGCAGCTGGCCTGAGAGTAGTCCTGCTTTACTGATAAGGAAGGTGTGGGGACACCCTGAGCTGGCTGGGATCGTGTGCCCCAGCAGAGGGCTGTGAGAACCCACCGTGCTTCCTGTCACTTCAGAGGAAGTGGTCGCTGAGAAGGTGCATAGAATCACAGACGTGAGTGATGGAAGGAATTGGCCAGCTCTGCTTCCTCATTTTACCTGGGGCGGACCTAAGGGTCAGAGTGAATCCACTAATTTGGGGCAGAGCGTGACTATTAGTCCATCAACCTGTTCTGTCCCCCTGCTGACACTTTCCTCTCCTGCAGATGACTCACACACGGCCCTTCCATTCTGCCCTCCAGTGATGCCGGAACAGTGCGGGCTGCGTGCCAGAGCTGTAACACCCCTGGCAGGCAGCAGAGTGGAGAGGATGTACCACAGCAGTACACAGGGAACACGAGGTGGGTGTTCTTCCACCCACGTGTACAGACTGATCTCACTTTGGATCCCATATATGGAATTAACTTTCCTGCCAAAGGAGAGACCGCAGAGCTCCTAGAACAGAGAGAAAAACTCCCAAGGCTATAGCACCTGGGGATAGGCTTTCGGTGATCCAGCAGATGGAGGGGGCCGATAAAGTTGCCAGGCCTTTTTGCTATATGTGGCTAATGCTTATCACCATTTTCTTAGCAAAAAAAGAAAGACAATCAATATCAGAAAGCTTCTAGTAACTTTTCTTGAGTACTTACTGTATGCCAGGGATGATTATTTCATCCTCAACGTTGCCACCATTTTAAAGAAGAAGAAATTGAGGCACACAGAGGTTAAGGAACTTGCTTAAAGCCTTGCCAACAGTAGATTATCTGACTTTATAACCCAGTTCTCCATCATGCTCTTCTTGTTAACTCTCTATGAGACTGTGTGTAATTTTTGCTTTGTAGCATGGATTTAATTAGTCTCATCAAATTTTCTTCACTATATCAAGTCTCATATTAAAGAATCTCTGCTGGTATTATTATTGATTAATACCTGAATCAAATATGTTTGTAACAGTTCGGATGCTGGTATTCACTTAATTTGCATTTCCTACAAAATGTTTCCTTGACAAGGCTTCTTTCTGTTTGAATGTGCTATAGGTTACATAACTGATGTTAGCATGTTGGTATATTTCCTTTCTGGATTTTCCTTTTTGTTTAACATAATAAAAACCACAGGGCACACTCAAGTTCTTGACCACTCCCTCCCTGCTGATTATATAATGTATTGTTGTGGGCGGCTGTGTGGTCTTTAGAACCACCATTTTTCAATGAATGAATAACATTTCATTAAATAGCCCTATCGTTATTCACTCATGACAATAAACAAACAGGGCACATAAAACCCTACAATGAGATATTTGGGCTGTTTCCAAATTCCTTTTATGTTCAATCACTGCAATATACTTAATCTTTTCTTTGCTTACCAAATATATTTTGTTCCAGGTGAACAGAGTTTTAATTCTCTTGAGGAGGCAGGGTTTGTGTCTTTGCAAGTTTAGGAGGGAAGAATGTAAGGAAATGTAGCTGGATCATATTGTGGGCCAACCCAGAAGTCTCAGTAAATTCAACGAACATGAAGACTCACGTAATTCAGTTGCAACAAGAAGAGCAGTTGCTGAACCAACCAAGAGAATGCGTATGATGCCAGAGATTTAGGAAAGCTAGAAACATCACTAGGTCTCAGTGTCCCAACTGGAGAGAAAATGCTCACGTCACAGGAACACTGGCTACCAATCTTCACAGAGATGGTTTTTCTGGAGGGTGGTGGTGGCACATTACTCGTGTTTCCCAGATCATTCAGGGTATTCTTAGGTCTTTGTGGTAACCAAAACTCTCAGCAGGCATGCACATCACACCATCTGGACACACCCTTCCCTGCTCATTCACATAGCTAATGTGGGAGACCTTGGTTTAGGATCTCACCCAAGGTCCCTTTTCAGCAACATAACTACTACTCAACATGATTACGTGTCTTAATTTTCTCACGTATAAAAAGTGGAAATTACCTTTAAGGGAATGATTAAATGAATTTTAATTTTTTTTAAAGTAGTTTATATCCTTGTCCAGATGGCTTTACATCAGAATTCTATCAAACCTTCAAAGAAGAGCTTATCCTCATACTGCAGAAATTATTCTAAAAAATTGCAAAGGAAGTAATCTTCTCCAACATGTTCTACGAAGCAAACGTCACCCTAATACCAAAATCAGGAAAAGACTCAACTAAAAAGGAAAGCTTCAGACCAATTTTACACATAAATATAGATGCAAAAATTCTCAATAAAATCCTAGCCAATAGATTACAGCTTCACATTAAACAAATCATATATCACAATCAAATAGGTTTCATCCCCAGGGATGCAAGGCTGGTTTAACATATGCAAGTCCATAAATGTAATTCACCATATCAACAGAAGCATAAACAAAGACAATATGATCCTCTCAATTGATGCAGAAAAACCATTCAATAAAATTTAGCATCCTTTTCTAATTAGAACACTTAAGAATATAGGCATAGGTAGCACATTTCTTAAACTGACTGAAGCTATTTATGACAAACCCACAGTTAATATTATTCTGAATGGAGTAAAACTGAAAGCATTTCCAATTGGAACTGGAAGCAGACAAGGTTGTCCTCTGTTGCCACTACAATTCAACATAGTGCTGCAAGTTCTAGCCAATACAATCAGGCGAGAGAAGGAAATAAAGGGCAACCAAATGGAAGGAGAAGAGGTCAAACTTTTGCTCTTTGCCAATGATATGATCTTATGCTTAGAGAACCCCAAAGACTCAACCACAAGACTGCTGGAAGTAATAAAAAAATATAGTAATGTCTCAGGATATGGAATCAATGTCCACAATCAGTAGCCAAGATGAGAAGCTAATCAAGGACACAATTCCCTTCACAGTAGATTTAAAAAAAAACAAACCTAGGAATGTACCTAACAAAAGAGGTGAAGGACCTCTGTAAAGAACATTACAAAACCCTAAGAAAAGAAATAGCAGAAGATATTAACAAATGGAAGAACATACCACGCTCATGGCTTGGAATAATCAAATTGTTAAAATATCTATATTTCCCAAAGCAATCTACAGATTCAATGCAATCCCCATTAAAATACCAATATCATACTCTCAAGATTTGGAAAAAATAATTATTTCTTTTGTATGGAACCAGAAAAAACCCTTATATCATACTGAATGGAGTAAAACTGAAAGCTTTAACTGATTGCCAAAGCAATCCTTAGGAATAAAAACAAAGCCGGGGGCATCAGCCTACCAGGCTTTAGGCCATACTACAAGGCCATAGTGATCAAAACAACATGGTATTGGCAAAAAAAATAGAAATGTACATATTTGGAACTGGATAGAAAACCATGAGATGAAACTAACATCTTATAGCCACCTGATCTTTGATAAGCCAAACAAGAATATACACTGGGGAAAAGAATCCCTATTCAATAATAAACTGAAACTGGACCTGCACCTTTCACCACTCACAAAAATTGATTCAAGATGGATAAAAGATTTAAATCTAAGGCTTGAAACAATAAAAATCCCCAAGGAAAGTGTGGGGAAAATGCTTAAAGACATTAGCCTGGGGAAAGATTTTATGAAAAAGACTTCAGTGGCAACTCCAACAACAACAAAAGTAAACAAATGGAACTTAATTAAACTGAATAGCTTCTGTACAGCTAAGGAGACAACAACCAAAGCAAATAGACAATCATCAGAATGGGAAAAGATATTTGCATGTTATGAATTGGACAAAAACTTGATAACTAAGAACTACAGAGAACTCAAATTAATCAACAACAACAACAAAAAAAAAAAAGATCCAACAATTCCATATATCACTGGGCAAGAGACATGAATAGAATTTTCTCTAAAGAAGAAAGAATGGCTAATAAGCATATGAAAAAAATGCTCTCATCCCTAATCATCAGAGAAATGCAGATTTAAAACAACCCTGAGATAAATAAATCTAACCCCAATGAGAATGGCCTACATCACAAAGCCTTAAAGCTACAGATGCTGGCATGGATTTTGAGAGAAGGGAACACTTTTACACTGCTGGTGGGACTGCAAACTTATACAACCTTTTTGGAAGAAGTATGGAGAATCCTCAAAGAACTCAAATTAGACCTCCCATTTGATCCTGCAATCCCATTACTGGGCATCTACTCAGAAGAAGAAAAAATCATTTTATCATAAGGACGTTGGCACTAGACTGTTTATCACAGCTCAATTTACTATCACCAAAATGTGGAAACAGCCTAAATGCCCACCAATTCAGGAATGGATTAACAAGCTGTGGCATATGTATACCATGGAATACTATTCAGCCACTAAAAAGGATGGTGACTTTGCATCTTTTGTATTAACCTGAACTGAGGTGGAACACATTCTTCTTAGCAAAGCATCACAAGAATGGAGAAGCAAGACCCTAATGTACTCAATTCTAATATGGAGGTAGTAGATAACCTAATACATGGTGGCGGGTAGGGGAATAAGGGGACAGGGAGGGGTATGAGGTGTCACAGTGTATGGCACATTTCTTGGGGGCAGGACACAATTATAAGAGGGACTTTACCTAACAAATACAATCAGTGTAACCTAATTCTTTGTACCCTCCATGAATCCCAAACAAACAAAATAAAAAGAGTACTTTAAAAACCACAAGATACTATATAAATGTGAGCTTTTAGGTATTATTAGGTCATGTGGAAATGCCAACTTCATTTTATAATCATTAACCATCTTAGGGGCTCAGGGTGGAAGTGGTTATGTACCACTCCTCTAGAACAGTAGTTCTCAGACTGGGGTTGCAACCCCTTTGGGAGTTGAACAACCCTTTCACAGGGGTCGCCTAAGACCATCCTGCATATCAGATGTTTACATTATGATTCATAACAGTAGCAAAATTATAGTTACGAAGTAGCAACAAAAATAGTTTTATGATTGGGGGTCACCACAATATGAGGGACTATATTAAAGGGTCGCGGCATTAGGAAGGTTGAAAACCACTGCTCTAGAAGGTATTTTATACTCATTTAATAGGGTAGTTTGAAATTTTTCAGATATGAGGTACTGATGAATGATTTATTCCCCCCAGCCTTCCCTAGTGGTGCCGGAGTCTGAGCATCATGCCTCCAGGGGCCTAAGCAGCTTGTCTGTTGCTAGGTACCCAGAAGGCCCCCCTGCCTTCCAACCAGGAAGATGAGAGTCTATTTTACCCAATTACTTATCCACCACGCCTGGAGACATTTAAGCTTGTGCACGTCCACTCTGGGAAGTCATAATTGAACCTTGGCAGTCTCTCTCACTTCCTTGCTCATCCACACAATAAATTCAGTTGCCAAATTCCTTAATTCCATCCTTTCAATTGAGTGTCTCTTTTCTAGTTTTATGGCTGCTGCCTACACTCTGTGCACATTACCTCTTGCCTTGTCTATTGCCATCAGCTTCCCTGGCCTCCCTGCTTCCAGTTTTTCCTCATTTCAATCTATCTTACACATCACTTCCAGATTGATTAGATTCTTAAAATATGATGTTTTACCGCAAAATAATTTATGGCCTCCAAACTCCTTGATGAATTATAGACTCTTCCAACATGATATTTAAGGCCCTCTACATCCTGCCCACGTAGCAGAGACCACCAATTTGTTTTCATTCTCCTCCTTCACAATAGATGGCGCTTCCTCTGCTGAGTGCCAGCCACGGTGAGGACTGCATTTCCCGGCCTCCCTTCACTTAGGTGTAGTCACATGGCTTAATTCTGCCAATGAAATATAAGTAGAAGTGACCTGTGAAACTTCTGAGAAATGCCTTGGGGTAAAGATCCATGCCCTCCTGCCTGCTGCCTGGCACACAGAAGTGGCTGCACGAGTAGTCATCTTGAAGCCACATGCTGAGGACGACAGAGCAGTGATACAGAAGGAGTCAGTTCTCTGCCCCCGGGGAACACCATGTCAGTCCTAGATAGACTATTAAAAACAATTTTTTTTAAATATATGAAAGCAACAAACTTCTGTCTTTTTAAAAATTGTGTTTTTCTAAATATGCATTTTTACTAATAGATTTATTGAGATATTCCCCTACCATAGACTTCACCTTTTGAAAGGGTCGTCTTCTTATGGATTTGGTTCCCTATCCTTTGGGCCCATAACTTTTGTTTGTTTATCACAGTTAGCTTTGCTTTATAGTTATTGTGCTAGGGGGCCTAATGCAGCCACACACAAACCCTTTCCTTCCTCCACTTCCCCTCCTAAGACAAAGACACAAAGGGTCTGGCTAGTCCACCCCCTGAGAAGCTGGCACCGAAAGACCCTAATTCTCCAAGCAAGCTATAGAATATGCCCACCCCCTATAAAAGGGGTCTGTAACTTCCCCCAGGCACAGGTGCACCTTTGCACTGCCCAGGCGGGTCACTTTCCCCTTTTCACTAAACGTGGTCTGAACATTTCTGCGGCCTGATATTTTATTTGTTCACTTAAGACTTTGTGTCTTATGTTTGTAAACACAAAAAATGTTGTTGTTGTGTAAACACAAAAATATTGTTGTTATTCCAAAATGAGAAAAATTCAAACCTATTTGAGAAAACCTTACATACTTTGACTTAACTCTATTTCTAGAAAATGAAAATTCTATTCACGGCAACACAATGAATTTAAAGCAGATTAACAAAATTAACAGTGGAATTCAAAACAGGATCTTAACAAATTTGTCAGTTGCTCTTTCATTATGCAGATTTTAGTCAGGCTCCTGACATAGGGAAAAAGGTGGGGTCTCTTGTGGTTAATAAATCCCAGCAGTCCTATTTTGCTAGTGAGGAATCTGAAGCTCAGAATAAATAGTCTTTTTCAGGAACTCTTGCCTCATTATCAGATATTATCTAAAGATTTTCATCATAACGTGTTTCCTGCAGTTATGAAGGTCTCACTTCTCCTACATCAATCAACATCTCTTAGAATGTGGGAAGCCTAAAATAAGATTGTGGGGCCCTATCATGTGCCTATGATTTAGAATCACTGGCCCTGGGGCTCTGAAATCTGCATTTTAAATAAACTCCTCAGATGGTTTTTATGCACATTAAAGTTTGAGAAACTCTCTGTGCAATTAACAATATAATATGCCAGAAGACCTCAGCCCTTGGCCTAGCCTCAAAAGCCTGAAACTTGAATTATCCTACTTTTGAGTCCCAACCCCAGAAATTTCGAGACAGCAGCTTTGAGGACCACTTCACTCCACTCTTACTAAGACTCAACCATCCAGAGGTTTAGTTGGAATTTCTTTCTGTGTCATACCCTTGATCTTGGGGTTCAAAGAAACCATGGACCTCATGAAAGGACAGAGTTTATTAATAAAGACAGATAAGAGAAAGAGGGGGAACAGAACCTCAGGCAATGGAGTGGGGCATCCAAAGTGGACCCCATGTGGGCCTTCTGTCTGGGGCTTTATATACGGCTTTTCCTACCCTGCAGGGGCTGGGGGGGAATGTAAGTCCGGAACATGTCATAATTGGCCAGGAGCCTGCAGGCAGAAAATAATCCTAAAAAGAGTAAAGAAATACAGTCCTTGCTGTCCTTGCCCCAGGTGAGGCATTAAGGTGTGAGCTCCTTACTCCAAGAGGAGCCATCCAGATACCAGGAGATCAGATGAGATACTGATTAGGCTGCCTTTTTGTGACCTTGTGACCCCATTCAATGCATCCTGGAAAGGGCCTGTTTGTGCCTAGAGATGCGGGTCTGTGATGATAATGATTTCTGAGATCACTCCAGGCCTAGAAAATGAGGGTCCTTGTCCAGTCCTGAATGGGGGAACCCTGTATCACTAAGATTGCCCAAGGTACTAACTACTGTTTAGAAGTAACTAGGATTTCACTGTGTTCTTCATACTAATGTTATCAGACAAAGAGGGTCCAGCTGCCTGTCAGTCAATATGCAGAGACGGGGATAGTCCATCAAACTTTATTTATCAGGATGCTTATGATTCTGGAGAACAGTGAGAGTAGCCTCTCCAAGACTTCTATTCTTCCATTTCTAAAGTATTATACATAAAAGTTCAAAGCAAAGACCACATTAACTCTTACTTTAGATAATAATCTGCATTATTTAGTGACCTATTAAAACATTTTCAAAAGCTAATCTCCTAAATCAATCCACCTAAACTACTAAAGATGGGCATCTTTAGGGTTGCAGCTAAATTTACAAGACAGTAAGAATGGGAGACAGGAGGGGAAAGTCCCTAGGACCTAAACCCACCAGACCAGCTGTGTCATGTCCGCCTTAGCCTGAATGAGTCCATTTTATTCTCACTACATGTGCTCTCACTACGTGATCCTGCTATGGAAGAAAGTTGGAATATTACATTTTGGAAAAATTTTCCATAGTATTGTCTCAGTTTCCCAAAACTACCAGAAATCCTGCTAAGCGTTTTAGCCTTATTGCAATAAGTGAAAACATCACCTAGACAAAGTCTTGGGTGTGTCTCAAAAATGATTAAGTCAGGGGAGAATATTTACAGTGTTTTAGGGCCTGGGATGAATGATTTTTAAGGCAAGGCTTGCAAGGTAGGAAACTGGGATAAGGCAGAGCTTACTACATAATAGCTTGGGGTTACTGGGCACAGTGAGAAGAGGGTCTAGATGGGACAAGCAAGCTGATATTCTTGGTACGTCTTGTAATTGGTTCTTTGTCATCCTCCAGGAACAAGTGTTTCCTGGGGCAAGTAGGTAAATTGGTCTTTGTGAACTGAAATAAAATGTTATGACTCTGCCTGCTTAACTGATTAGATATCCTCTTTACCAAGGGGATCCCCTAAAACTTGAATTGCTAGACATGAGAAAGGAGGTCAGACACACCTCATCATGCCCCCCCCTCCCTTCTTAGACATGCCCCCTTGGGATTCACTAACAGACCTAAATGCTAGATAAGACCTCCCTGAAGGTCCTCTGTGCACAATTGTAAGGCTAATGGTTTATCTCTAATTAACAGACCCTTATCTTAACTCAAGCATCTCTTTCTGCTGACTCCTGATCTAAAGATAAAGCTTAACTCTTTCAGCCAATTGTTAACAAAAAAATCTTTAAACCTACCTATAACCTGTAAGCCCCTCCTCCCTGAAAGCAGGTGTAGTGAGAATAGATGGAGTCACATTCAGGCTAGGGCTTAGAGGACACAGCTGGCCGGTTGGTTTAGGTCCTACGTGACCTCCTCATGTCTCCCATTTTTGCTATTTTATAAATTCAGCTTTAACCTAAAAGTGTGTATCTTGAGGGCATTGATTTAGGATATTAACTGTGGAATTGGAATGCTGTTTTGGGTCCTGGGTTATGCGGATTATTATTTATTATAGGTCACAGAATACACGGATTATTATTGTGTAAGATAAGGGTTAACATGGCTTTTACTCTGAACTTTCGTGTATAAAACTGTGCTTTTGGAAATGGCAGAACGGAACAGTCTTGGAGAGGCTACTCTCACTGTTCCCTAGAATCACTGGCCTTCTGACAAAGTTTGATGGACCTATCCCAGTCTCTGCATATTGGACAGGCAGCCAGACCCTCTTAGTCTGGTAACACCCCCTTTGAGATGTCCCATTTTGGGGGTCAAACCAATGTATGTCTTCCATGTATTGCTTTACAACTTTCCTTATAATTCTTGTCTCCCTGAAATGTGTAAAACCAAACTGTAACCGAAGCACAGCAAGTCTACTTTTTCAAGGTTTCTTGGGCATGGCTCCAGGCCACGGTCCTCAAATCTGGTCAGAATAAACCTCCTTAAATTATTTTTACAGAGTATGGTTTCTATTCTGTTGACAGCCTGGTCTCAAGATTGTTGAACAGAGAAGAAAAGTGTGGGGTGCCTAACTGAGCCACACACAGACCCTTTCCCCTACTCTTCCTTCTCCCCTCCTCTAAGACAAAGATGAAGAAGGCTCTGGCTAGTCATCCCCAAGAAGTTGGTGCCAAAAGACCCCAAGTTTCCAGGCAAGCTTGTGGAATTTGCCCACCATCTATGGCCCCATATAAGAGATCTCTACCTACCTGCCCTGGGTACAGATGCCACCTTTGCACTGCCCAACTTCACCTTCCCTTTTCAATAAACATGGCATCACTTAGACCTTTCAAAAAGGATGTTTGTTTCCATTCTAATTAAAATTAAAATATTTGTGTTGACATCTCAACTATCCCTAAAATGTCATTTTTCAAAATTTTACATTTTACAAGCACTGTGATAGAATAACTAACATTTGTGTTTTATTTTACAGTTTATAGAAAGCATTCACACATGTGTTCTTTGATACAACAAACCTGTGGCGTAGTTAAGCTAGGTGATTTAAAATACCCATTTTGAGGCCGGGTGTAGTAGCTCATGCCCTGTAATCCTAGCACTTTGGGAGGCCAAGCCAGGTGGATTGCCTGAGATCAGGAGTTCGAAACCAGCCTGAGCTAGAGTGGATACCTGTCTCTAAAAAATAGCCAGGTGTGGGCGATGCCTGCGGCTCAAAGGGGTAGGGTGTTAGCCCCGTATGTTGGAGGTGGTGGGTTCAAACCTAATCCTGGCCAAAAATTGCAAAAAAAAAAAAAAATAGCCAGGTGTTACAGAGGGTGCCTATAGTCCCAGCTACTTGAGAGGCTGAGGCAAGAGGATCGCTTGAGCCCAAGAATTTGAGGTTGATGTGATCTATGACACCATGGCACTCTACCGAGGGTGACAAAGTGAGACTCTGTCTCAAAAAATATTTTCTTAAATCAATAAAAAAAAAAATACCCGTTTTGCAGATAAAATTAAAACTCAAGGAAATATGTAATTTGCCCTGAAGGAAAGTGCTTTAAGTAGGAATTAATTGTACCCTGGTATTTAGACTTCAAAATCCATGCTCTTAAACAGTCCCACAAACAGGTGTGGGTATGTTACAATGTTTTGTGTTTTGTTCAGTTTTGTTTCACACTGCAGAATCTGGTGATGGCTCTTGAAGCTTGTTTAACGGAGCTTGGTTATAGGAATGCTGGAGGGAATTTATTACAACATGGCCACAACTGTAATCTTCTGGAACATAGATTCTAGAGAAGGTGTGATAACTGGCCAGGCATCAGCTAAGTGCACATCAAGTGCAAAATACCAAATAATGACTTCTGAACTGCAGAAGGCGCTGGCTGCTACCAGCTTCTCAATGCAGACAAATGAGTTCTGTGGGTTCCAGATTATAAGCTCCCACAAAGTGAAATGTGTTTTTTTGTTTGTTTTTTTTTTTGTTTTTTTTTTTTTTGGTATCCAAAGCCCCCAAGCCTGAGCAGGTAGTTATAAAGCTTTTCAAGTAGAAACTTAACCAATAAGGCTTAACTGAGCTGTGTGACTTCCACTAGAAATGAAATATGCTACATTTCCAAACCTCCTTTTAAATTGCAAATCCATGTAAATGGGTCTTTTCAGATAAACAAATGCCACAATTTCCCTCTGGACTATAAAGCATACTTCATGATGATCTGGAGGGAAAAAAAAAATCACAAAGTGGTAGAAGTAGATACAGTAGACATGACATACATGGTGAACTATCTCTTGGAAACTGAAAGTCCAAATAGAGTAAGCAAATAGCCACTGTTTAAAAGATAAAGAAAGCAATTGTCCCATATTCTCTTCCCAAGTGGGGTCATACTCTAACGCAAAGGCTCTCAATGCTCCTTGTACATTACAATCACCTGGAGAGCCTTGAAAATTACCCAGACCAAGGAGGTTTATAGAACTCCCTAGGTGATTCCTTTGTGTTGCCAGAATTGAGAACCAGTGCTCAACTAGAGAATCAGTGGTTCTCTAAGTATGGTCCTGAGACCAGCAACATCACCATCACTTAGAAATGTATTAGAAATACAGATTCTCTGAAGCCATCTCAACCCCTCTGAATCAGAAATTGTGGGGTTGGGATCCAGCCCTGTGTTTTAACAAGCCCTCCGGGTGACTGGTATATGTTAAAGCACAACTGAGAAGCACTATTCTAAATACGAGGGCATCTTTCCTCCACCTGTGGCTTAAGGGAACACAAGCCTGACCTGCCTCAAACACTGCTTGGGACATGTGGCTTTTGTCTGAAGACAGAGGCTACTATTGACACAACTTTAAAGTGAACTGTGAAGTGCTGTGTAAAGTATAAACCATAGAGCTTAAAGGTTAAAGAGAACGACAGAAGTCCCTGGCCCCAATTCCAGGGCTAGTCTCATTCAGAGCATCTTCTGGAATTGCTGTCAATGACCCATGATCAGCATTTGGGGTGTGCCTCCCAGTACATACACATCATCCTTGCTTCTGACTACAGGGATCCCCTCCTCCACCACGTTTCATCCCTGGGTGGGTCCTCTAAGCTAGGGCAATCACCTTATGGCTTTAGCATGAGGACTTCAGCTCAGCCTTCCTCTCTACTCCATTCTCCCAGGCAGCACCAGCATCATCCTAGATGATTGTCCAATTTCTTGGCCATGCACTTTCTGAACTTCTTCATTTCCAGTTATCTTCCCCTATACCCAACCTCACCCATTCCTGCCCACAAATCTTTTAAATCCACTAAGCCAAGCACAGTCTTTGGCCCTTAGCTTTCTCTCCTCCCAATGTCTCTGCCTGAGAATTCACTCTGGTTTCAACTCTTTCTTGACCTCACAAGCTGGTCTCATCTATTTTCCTCTCACTTTCTTCCTCTATTGCCCCTTCTAAGACAATGAATGCCCTTCAGTCAATGCTGGGGAATAAACATTCTTCCTTCAAATGCTATTTAAAATTCACCATTTTCTACAAATCCCTAACACCCTGCTATGATGGAGGAGGTGCTCCCACATGTGTTCTGTTCCCTCTCTTCATCCCTATTCTTTATGCTACTCATTATCTGTCCTTATTTTCTCCTACTTTTTCAGTCTTATTCTAGCAACTGGTCCCTTCTGTCATCTATTAAACAAAATTTTCTTTTTCTTTTCTTTTTTTTTTTTTTTGACACAAGGTCATCCTGGGTAGAGTGCCATGGCATCATAACTCACAGCAACCCTTAACTCTTGGACTCAAGCAATCCTCTTGCCTTAGTTTTTGTATTTTTTATTAGAGACGGAGGGGGTCTCGCTTTTTGATCAGGCTAGTCTCAAACTCATGCACTCAAGCAATCCATCCGTCTCAGCCTCCCAGAGTTCTGGGATTATAGGCGTGAGCCACAGCCCTGAGCCAGTTACACATGTTATAATCATTCTGAACTTAACTGAATTTTTCCCTGCGTTTTCTCCAGCACTGTTCTATTCTAACCCTTCTTGCTCAGTCTTCCCACAAGAGTTGTCCATATTTCCTCTCTCAATTGGTTTGCCATTTGTTCTCTAGCACTTTCTGATCTGGTTTCTATTTCCACCATACTCATGTGGCCAATAGACCCCAAGTGGTTAAATCCAGTAGGCACTCTTTAGTCGTCTGGTCATTGATTTCTCAGAAGCATGTGACATACTTGACCTCCCCTTAATACCTCCTTCCTTAATATTACCACTTATCAACCCCCACCAGAAGATAAATCATGAAAACAACAGCCTTGTCTGACTTGCACCTGCTATATCTGCACCCTAGAACAGTTCCGGCACATACTAGGTTCTTGGAAAGTATTTATTCAACAATCAACCACATAAATTCTTATTCTATACAGTACGTGGAGGAAAGTGCAATGTGAAAAAGATCATTCTGGGGAATCTGACCTCATATTAGGGAGCACATGCGTCAGGAAGGCTTCTTCTGGTTTCCATGAGCCCACATTCTTCAACTTCTCTTTGCACCTCTCTGTTCTCTTGTCCCCAATCTGTTTCACCAGATGCTTTTCCTTTCTCTTGCCCCAACATATTGTCACTCCTCAGACATTATTCCTAGGTCCTCTTCTCTTTTCATACTGCGTTTCCTCCCTAGGGAACTTCATTTACCTCTTCTCAGTTAGATCCCCTCAACCTAGTCCTTCTGGGCTCCAGACCTACGTAGCCCTACCTGTTCCACATGCCTACCCACATGTCTTACAAGCACTTCAAATGCAAAATGGCCAAAATTAAGACACAAACTCGTATTTTCCCATATCCCATATTTGCTTCTCTTCCACTGCTCTGTCTTAGGAAGTGGACTTCTCCCTAGTTACTCATGCCTAAATCTCATCAACACAAAGTAAGTAAATGTAGAAAAGAGCATAATAGGGAGATCTAACTTCATATTACCTTTACTCTCCTCCCTAGAATCAAAGATAATGAGTTTAGATATTGTTCATTATAATAAATAGGATCCTGTTTCTCTTAGGCCCCTCATTCATTTTTCTCTATGCACTAGTTATAGGTATATGTTCACATACACAATTTTCTTTTACAAATGTTTATTTTATCTGTTTTATCTGGAGTTATTAATTGCCTTTTTGTTTCTGGTTTTTTGGTTTTGTTTTTTTTTTTCTCACTGGCTAACTCTTCTCATGCCTCTATTATTAGATCTAAAAAATACTTTTAAATATATTTTTATTTTTAAATTTTATTGTAAATTGACCATTTATAATTATGTATATTTATGGGGTATCAAGTGATGTCATGATTTGTGAATATAATGTGGAATAATTAAATCAAGCTAATTGATATATTCATTTCCTCAAATACTTAGCTTTTTGTGGTGAGAACATTTGGAATTTACTTTCTTAGAAATTTTGAAGTGTATAATACACTAATATTAACTATTTTCTCTATGATATATAATAGATATGAAAATAAAAATGAAAAATTATTCCTACTGTCTGAGATTTTATATCCTTTGAGCTAGGATGACTACACCTGATTTCTAATTTTTTTTTTTTTTTTGAGACAGAGTCTCACTCAGTAGAGTGCTGTGGTTTCATAGCTCACAGCAACCTCAAACTCTTGGACTCAAGAGATTCTCTTGCCTCAGTCTCCCAAGTAGTTGGAATTATAGGGGCCCACCACAAATGCCTGGCGATTTTTTAGAGACAAGGTATCACACTTGCTCAGGATGGTCTTGAACCCATGAGCTCAGACAATCCACTGGCCTCCAGAGTGCTAGGATTACAGGAGTGAGCCACTGTGCCGGGCCTAATCTATGTATCTATCTATACTTAGCTTTGATCAAAGACGTTTTTAATTTTGAAGTTCAGTTTATCAATTTTTTCTCTTATGGCTGTGATTTCTGTTTTCTCTCAGAAATCTTTGCCTGCCCCCAAATTATAACGATCTTCAGGCAGATGCCCGTTTTTCTGACCTTGCTTGTGTCCAGCATAGCCCCGGTCTGTGTTGTGTCCATCATAGCCCCGGTCTCTGTTGTGTCCAGCGTAGCCCCGGTCTGTGTTCCTGTGGAAAACATGGGTTTGTCTTAAGGATTGATAATAATGTATTCTGAGCCCTGGAGACATTGCCTGGCACATGCAGGGGTAACATACAAGAATCTGTTCCTCTGGGGGGGGCACTGACTGTGATCAGGATGTGGTATGAGTGCTGGTAACACTGCTGGTTGGCGTCAAATCAGATGCAGGATGGCTCTTCTTCCAGTTCTGCCCCACCCTGCTGCCCTAGCCCCATCCTGAGCGTATAGGCTCCCCTCTCCAAACCCCCATAAAATGTAAACTGATTGTATTTTGCAATTCTTTTTTCTTTTTTTTTTTTTTTTTTTGAGATAGAATCTCATTTTGTCACCCTTGGTAGAGTACTGTGGCATCATAGCTCACAGCAACCTCCAACTTGTGGGGTAAAGCGATTCTCTTGCCTCAGCCTCCCCAGCAGCTGGGTCTACAGGCACCCCATCACAATACCCAGCTAGTTTTTCTATTTTTAGTAGCAACAACGTCTCACTCTTGCTCAGGCTGGTCTCAAGCTCCTGGTCTCAAGCAGTCCTCCTGCCTCACCCTCCCAGTGCTGGGATTACAGGTGTAAGCCGCTGTGCCTTTTTTTTTTTTCTATAGTCCCATCCTTTTCAGGGCCCCCCTCTTCTTCTAGGGTAACTTATTTTAAGCAGGACCCTCTTCCCCAAACATCTGCCTAAAGGGAAGCCACAGGGCAGGGTAGCACACCAGTGTCTACAGATAAATGGTGACTGGTAATGGTCCCTTCATTTCCTCCATGTAGAAAATGCTTGTAGGCTTGGCGCCTGTAGCTCGATGGTTAGGGTGCCAGCCACATGCACCAAGGCTGGTGGGTTCGAGCCTGGCCTGGGCCAACTAAACAACAATGACAACTGCAATAAAAAAGCCGGGCGTTGTGGTGGGCGCCTATAGTTCCAGCTTCTTGGGAGGCTGAGGCAGGAGAATCACTTAAGCCCAAGAGTTAGAGATTGCTGTGAGCTGTGACGCCACAGCACTCTACCCAGGGCGACATGGACTCTGTCTCAAAAAAAAGAAAAAGAAACTGCTTGTTGTTCATGAGACATGAATGCTGATGTTTGGGGCTTGTAGCCTTGTTCTGGTGTGGTGTCCTCTGGTGTCAGCCTTGTGGCTCCTGAATGCCACGTAGGAGAACGTGGCATTCTTTCCAGCTCAGCAGCCTTATTCCCTGTTCAGCATCGCTGGCCACCAACCTGTTCCTGCTGGGTCTTTGGTGATGGGAAGTGCTGAGGTCCAGTTGGAGGAGTAAGTTAGAGAGTCACTCAGGAGTCTGCCACCCCAGGGGCTACTCAAAAGGCCATGTGTCTGGGGAGCTACTGTTCTTTAAAAGGGAGCCATGGGCTCGGCGCCTATTGCTCAGTGAGTAGGGCACCAGCCACATACACCAGAGCTGGTGGGTTTGAGTCTGGCCTGGGCCTGCTAAACAACAATGACAACTGCAATCAAAAAATAGCCAGGCGTGTGGCGGGTTCCTGTAGTCCAGCTACTTGGGAGGCTGAGGCAAGAGAATCAATCACCTAAGCCCATAGAGCTGGAGTTTTCTGTGAGCTGTGATGCTACAGCACTCTACCGAGGGTGACAAGGTGAGACTCTGTCTCTAAAAAAAAATACACCTTAGAAAAAAAAATAAAAGAGAGCCATGGGAGAGAAGTGGATAAAGTTGGCCAAGCCTGGTGGCACATGCCTGCAGTCTTAGCCACTGGGGAGACTGAGGCTGGAGAATCACTTGAGCCCAGGAATCTGAAGCTCCAGTGGGCACCAGTGCACTCTAGCCAGGACAACAGATTGAGACCCTGTCTCCAAAAAAAAAAAAAAAAAAGTTGCAAAGTTGTGGACATATTTCAAAACCTTGACAGGAGTGTTTACACTATTAAAAATGTCTTCGTACATCCCTGGCTCTGTGCTGAACTAAAGGAGAGGCCCTGGTGCCTCGCCGTCTCTTGAGCTCTGTATAGGCAGCTTCTGTGGAGATGCTACATTTCTTAATTCCTCTGGCTTTTGTCTCAGCAAAAAGAATGAGTCAAAACTGGGAAATCTGGACCTGGGCTTCCTAGGAGTCAGAATGCAGCCCATCTGGCCAGGGTGGCTCTGCTGGCTCTCAGGACGGGGTAGGGCCAGAGCCTGGTGTCTTGCGCCTGTTCAGCTGTGGCCAGCTCAACGTGGGACACTGAAGAGGCTGGTCAGCACTTTTGGGAAGTGAGCGGCTGACCCGGATGGCTACTCCAATAAATACAGCAGCCTCAGACCTGCCTGCTTTAACTTTCCTAATGAAACTTCCATCCTTCCATTTTTCAATGAGCTGCACATGACTCCCTTACTTCTGAACTATAGGGGTGGCTGGTCCACGAGCTCCTTCAGCTTGAGGTGTAGACACTGGTGTTGTGGATGCTGTGGCCCAGTGACGGTGAGGCCAGAGAGTGTCTGGGCCGCCTGCTACTAGCTGTCTGAGGCACAGTGGCAGCCTGAGCTGTGAGAGGCCCCTGCCCACCATTGGTCTCCCTTCTCTCATTTGCTCATGTGGGTCCCTCTCAGAGTGTTCTCCTCTTCAGAGGGCCCTCTATGACTGTCCCCGGAGACAGGATGAGTGAAGCCATAGCAATTGAGTGCAGCTTGAGTTATTTTCTTGTTTGGGCCACATGACTGCCGTGGAAGTCGGGAGGACAGGACAGGGCACAGCTGATCACCTCCACACCTTTCCAGATGAGGGAATGAAGCCCGGCGAGGCTGAGCAGCTGTCATACAGTCCATGGGCTGAGGCCTCTGATCCCCCTACATACTTCCAGGAAGCTGTGGGGGCAGGGAGGTCACAGGCAGGCCTGCAGGTGCTGTGGGGAAGTGGCAGTGACTGGGAAGGGGCTACTAGGGGAGCTGCAGGGACTAGTTGGCTGGGGAAATGGGAGGTGGCCCTTGGCCCCTATGATAGGGTAAATGACACTTAGAACACTCTGTAGAGAAGCAGGGGAGTTTGTAATAATGATCACAGTTTGAGAACCATCTGTGCACTGTTTCAAATGTTGGTTCATGCTACCCCTTACCTCCAAGATCTACCCTCCCAGCTTGGCTCTCTGTGCTGCCGCCGGTTGGGGTGCTGACCCAGTGTTCCTCCATCACCGCCGGGCCTCTCCTGGAGCCACAGTGATCTCAGGAAGCCATCTTGTCCTGAAGTCCCTCTGCCCACAAGTGGAGCGCCCCTCCAGGAGCAGGCCTCCTGTCCCTCCCTGCTGGGGTGCACGTGTTCAGGACAGGCCCTTGCCAGATGCCTGCCCTGTGGCTTCTGGTGGTTCAGATGCTGCCCACCTTGGAGGACTGCTCAAGGCCCCTACTCTTCACTCCTTTAGCTCAGGACAGGGATGACCCTTCCATTCCTTAGGCCATTTAGCAGGACACCCTCTGTTTTGTATTTTATTTATCTATGCTAATAACTGGTCTCTGCCTCCTTGTGTCCAGAGCAGAGACTGGTGGCCTAGGTGGAACCCAGTATGTTGACTTGTCCAGCAGCCTGGCCAGTCCTTGTTTTGGATCCTGTCCCCTCTCTGGGTTTGAAGTGTGGTGCTGGACAAATCTCCCGTTCCCAGTAGTGCCATGGGTGGGGTGGAATGAGAACCCACAGAAAGCCTCACTTGTAAGCAGCCTTATGGTCTCTCTAATGCGGAATGTGTGAGCGGTGGCGGCTGCACTGCCTGGGTGGGAGGGGGCCTGCCAGACACGCTGGGACCTCCTGTCCTGGTGCAGCCAGAAGCAGGTGACCCCTGCTGTGTGGAAGGCCTGAGGGGGGGTGTGTGTCCCAGACCTCTCTGGTGGAGACCCTTCCTAGTGAGCTGTGGGCAGTGGGAGGAGGTAAACTAGATTTTTCTCTTGCATTTCTTTATTTTTCTCATAAGCATTTGGTATATGAGATGCACGTTGAAAATTTTTTAATTTCTTTAGTGATGGGACTATGGACATGTGCTTCTGCTAGTACTCTGTTTTCCTCTTGTTTTTATTTTTATTTTGTCTGAGACAGAGCCTTGTTTACCGGGCTAGAGTGCCATGGCATAAGCCTAGTTCACAGCAACCTCCAACTCAAGCAATCCTCCCCAGAAGCTGGGGCTGCAGGTGCCAACCACGATGCCTGGCTAAGTTTTTTTGTTTTTAGTAGAGACGGGGTCTTGCTCTCGAACTCCTGAGCTCAAGCAGTCCACCCGCCTCAGCCTCCCAGAGTGCTGGGATTGCAGGTGTGAGCCACCGTGCTTAGTTTCCTTTTGTTCTTGTGGGCAAATGTTGAGCAGAAATCAATTTCAAACAATTTAGCCTTCCTACTAAAATTCACACAGTAATTTGAGACAGCTCAGTTTACATAATTTAAAACTAGGCCAAAGCTTGCTGACAAAGAAGAAATTGAATCTAGAGAAAGAATCCCTACTGCAGAGTTTCCTGAATTTCTGAATTCTTGACTCCTCCAACTCCCAGGCATTGCCTGCTCTAAGGTGGTAGCTCTCCAGGTGTGCCCAGGGGTCTCTGGGGGTCCCTGACCCTTTCAGGGATGCCATGAGGTCAGGATATTTCCATAATAGCGCCAAGGCGTCAGTTGCCTCTTTCTCTCATTCTCACAAGCATAAAGTGGCTTTAAGTACACCAAACTCGGCACCCTGAGACAGTAACTCCCACTCCCCTGCATCCCAAGCCATAAAGTGGCTTTAAGTACACCAAACTCAGCACCCTGAGACAGTAACTCCCACTCCCCTGCATCCCAAGCCCCAGGCCATACTCAGCTTCTGGCCTTCTCAGTTGGACTAGGGTAGGCACTTCTGTCAGTGGGAGCTAGTGTCCGGGTCCTTCCGTCTCTCACGATGCTCAGGGAGAGGGTGTGTAGCAGCCTGTAGATGTGGAGAGTGGGCTGTGAGATGGCAGGGCCCTCACAGCCGGGGAACATTCAGAGAATGAGCCCCCAACTGCTGCTCCTCCCTTCCCAAAGCTGCCATGTTCCTGTCTTCCTGCTCCTCTGCCAGCAGTCACCCAGTCCTTTCTTTGTCCAGTTAACTAGGCAGAGCCCCTGGTGATCTTGTAACATGTTAATGGAGTTGAGTAGACACTACTAAGTCACACAGTTCTTCCTTTGTTTTGTCAATTGTTACCAGCGGGCGAGATAAGGACCACCGACTCAAATTAGAATTTCAAAAAGTCTTTTATTAACCACGGGGCTGTCTGATGCAGACTAAGTGAGAGATTGTTAAGGGGTGTGAAGTTGGGGTTTTTCTAGTCTGAAAGTTGGCAAAGGGCCAAACAGGTGGGCTGGAAGGAATTAGAAGCAAAAAGGAAGTTGGCAAAAGAAGCAGAAAGCGAGCACAGGGTCACGATGCCTCTTTACAGAAACAAACCATTTAGCCAACAGGTAACATAAAGGGCAGTTAGATAACAATAAGGTAACATAATGCAGATCTAGCAACTAATGGAAAAGTAAAACAATTTGTCACAGCACTTAGTTCGTTAACTCTCATCATGACAATACTTGGCCCATTCGTTCGTATTGTCCTGTTGTGGCCTGATCTAAGAGTAATGTTACCTAGTCTAAATGCCTGTCATCCTTTTAGAGTTACGGTGTTCTCGTCTTTTTGTCCTTTCATCTTTTACCCTACACAGCCCCCTGGTGTAAGTCGGTGGCAGGCAGTATCCATCTGATGGGGTGATGAGGCTGCAGGCACCCATCTCAGACTACACAACTGACCTCCCCCTTCTTACTTCTTGTGATATGCTAATGAGTTGAGTAGAAACCATCAGTTCCCAATCATACTGTAAGACCAAAAGTAATGCTTTCTGTTTATGCTACTTCCCTGTAGAGAACACTGTACAGATACTATAAAAAGAAAGCTGATTTTGTGCTTTGGTGCTAGCTACAGCTGAGACCTCCCCATCCCATCCTTTGTTTCTGTCTCTTCTCTTACGCTGCATTTTTTTCAGTTCCCACCAATTCCACTCTGGTTTGCTCCCCTTTGCGGCGCTGATTTGAGACATGTATAGCCTACGGCTAAGAGTGAGAGTTATAAGAAACACCTGTAGCTCAATGATGGCCCACCTTGGTCAAAAGGGCATGGGGAGGGATTTAGCTCGTCTAACAAGCATGAGACAGCACGCACTATGAGAGCCTTGGTGAATTGGCAGTCTCTATACCAGCAAGTACTTGTTCCCTCTAGACCTGGGCATTTCAGTGAAGTCTACCCAGAAGTCCTCAAAGGGCGTTGCTCCATACGACTGGATTCCTGGGGGTACCACTGGTCCTTGGCACGCTGTAGACTTGACAGTTTTGGCCAGGGCTGCCAGGTGGGAGATGTAGAGGTACCGACCAGCCCAGCAACTTCATCAAACACTCCTGTCACCACGGTGGCTCCTAGATTCTGGGGGACTGCTGCTGGTCTGTCTGGCATCTTTATCCATCCCTCTGCTTCCTGGCTCTCTTCCACTGCCAACTTCCTTCTCCTCCCAGGAGTAGACAGGTGAGAGCTCCGTAACCAATGGGGCCATGGGATGAGGGGAGCCACTCACGACACCTGGTACAGTAGGGAGGCAGCCCTTTTTGCCTCAGTACCAACCCTAGTGTTCCCCCTTAGTGATGGTGGAAGCATCTCCTTGATGTCCACGACAGCTTGGGTATCCTCTCTCACTCTCTCAAAGACTGGCGCACTCTCTCCCTTCTGCTAAGGTAAATAGCCCTCAGGCACCTAAGAGCAGTTGTTCCCAAGCAAGGTAGCTTAGCAGTCCGTGTCAGAGCCAGAGACCAACCAGTCCCAGTCCCGGGCCTGATAAGTGACAAATGCCACTGGCAAGGGTGTCAGAATTTTATTCCTTTCTATGGGTGATCACGTGCACTTTGAAGGAACCCAATATGTCACCACCTGGCTTGCCCATGGGGCAGCTCACACCCCTGCCTTTTCATAGCTGAATAATATTCTTTTGGGTAGATAAGCCACATTTAGTTTATTCACCTGTTATAGTGATTTGGATTGTTTCTGCCTCATGGCTACGGTGAATAATGCTGATGTGAACATGAGTGTGTCTGTCTGAGCCCCTGCTTTCAATTCTCTTGTGGAATTTCTGGGTCATATGATAATTTGATATTTAACTTGTAAGCATGTACTTGGGATTCTTGTGTTTAAAAAGATGTCCAGTTTTGGCTGGGCACGGTGGCTCACGCCTGTAATCCCAGTACTCTGGGAGGACGAGGTGGGCGGATTGCTTGAGCTCACAAGGTTCAAGACCAGCCTGAGCAAGAGCAAGACCCTTTCTCCAAAAATAGCCAGGTGTTGTGATGGGCGACTATAGTCCCAGCTACTGGGGAGGCTGAGACAAGAGAATTGTTTGAGCCCAAGAGTTTGAGGTTGCTGTGAGCTGTGATGCCACAGCTCTCTACCAGGGGTGACAAAGTGAGACTTTTGTCTCAAAAAAAAAAAAGAAAAGAAAAAAAGAAAGCCTTCCACTGGCTAGGAAGAGCTAGCCTGCTCCTCCAATGTTATAGGAAGGACGCAGTCATTACAGGAAGAAGGCTTGGGACAGGGCCTGCAAAGCTACCAGCGGGAAGAAGGGATGACTGTTGCTGTGAGTGGCAGAAATTGTGCTGTTTACTTACAGAGGAATTGGGGAGGACATTGAGAAAGAAAGGTTAGGAAATGCTGATACATAGCTAAAGCAGTGGCAGTTGGACACAGCAGGGTCACCGTCTGGCCTGGTGTGTGTGATGTGAGTCCCGTCCAGTCCTGGGGTCGGTCTGCTTTGTTCCCCAGCAGAACCCATCATTTGGAGAGTTGCCTGACACAAAGTCGTCTCCTGTGTTAACCAGTGACCCACCTCTTTAGTCGTTTCCAGAACAGCCTCTGTACTGCAGGTGGGTCAGGAAGGGAGAGAACCTTCCCTGCTGGAGGATGGTTGGCACTTTGTTGTCCACTGGCAGAATGCAGGGAGATACTTGGGCAGTGCAGCTCACCAGGCAGCGAGTGAGGATCTCCCTGGGCTGGATGGGTGATGTGGGCTGTGCGGCTGGGTGTGCCTGTGTACACACACTCAGTCTGGAACAAGGTTTGCAAACCCCACCTGTGGTCGGTCACTTTTGTTGTTTTTTTTGCTTTAACCATAAAGCTTTATTGGATACAGTCATGCCCATGTATTAATGTCTGTGGCTGCTTTGGCTCTGAAACAGCAGAGTTGACAGAGACAGTGTGACCGGCACAGCTGGAAATACTTAGCATCTGGCCCTTAAAGAAAAAGTGTGCAGAGGGGAGTTTGGGGCAAGGGTTCTGGAAGACGATGTGTCTTGAAACCTTGGGAGCAGGGATGCCATGGACCAAGACCCAGCTATGGGGAACCCAGATGTGCTCAGGATGTGGTGAGACAGCTTTCCCCCTTCTTTTGATAGCCGGTAAAAAAAAAAAAAAAACTTTGGGAGGAGTATAAAGAAAAGGCCACAAAGCTCATATGGGACTGTTTCAGGCACATCTGGTACAAACCCTGTTCCAGACAGAGTATGTGCAGACAGAGGCGCACCTGGCTGCACACCCCACATGGCCCACCCAGCACAGGTGTGGTCTGCAGCCCTGTTCCAGATTTTTTTTTTTTTTTTTTTTGAGACAGAGCCTCAAGCTGTCGCCCTGGGTAGAGTGCCGTGGCATCACAGCTCACAGCAACCTGTAACTCCTGGGCTCAAGCGATTCTCCTGCCTCCACCTCCCAAGTAGCTGGGACCACAGACACCCATCACACGCCCAGCTATTTTTTGGTTGCAGCCGTCATTGTTGTTTGGTGGTCCCGAGCTGGATTCGAACCAGCCAGCTCAGGTGTATGTGGCTGGCCCCTTAGCTGCTTGAGCCACAGGCGCTGAGCCACCTGTTCCAGATTTTAAGAATTTGAGGTAGTGCATCAAAATTTTTATAGTGTATGATTTGTCTGAGGAGATTCAAAGGGTGAATGTGGTATGAACTATTAATTTGCTTTGACTGAACAATATCATAGCTGTTTTTAATAGAAGGGACACTGTTAAAAAATGTTCTGCTGACTGTGATGATGGGACTTTGTAATCTGAGGTACTCAAGAGGCTGGGGCAGGAGGAACGCTTGTGCCCAGTTCAGGCTGTGGGATGTCAGGGGTTGCATTCGTCAATAGCTACTACCATCCAGTGTGGGCAAAAAAGAGAGACCCAGTCTCAAAAAAAAAGAAAGAAAAGAAAAGGAAGACGTTCTCTTGCTAACTTTTTATTTAGAGAAGGAACTCTTTCTCAATATGAATAGTTTGGGAAATTAGAAATCTTTAACATAAAACTAGAACCCTAGCACACTTTGGGAAGAGTGGAATGTTGGGCTTAGTTGCAGGTGAGGAATGCAGACTTTCAGTCTATCAGGGACCATCCAGTTTTGATTCACTCATCACGTACTTCATTAGCACTAGTCATGTGGTAAGCTCTGAGCATTTATTTATTTATTTATCATTATTATTATTTGAGATAGTCTCACTTTGTCATCCTCAGTAGAGTGCTATGGCGTCACAGTTCACAGCAACCTCTAACTCTTGGGCTTAAGCGATTCTCTTGCCTCAGCCTCCCAAGTAGCTGGGACTACAGGAGCCTGCCACAACACCCAGCTATTTTTTGGTTGCAGTTGTCATTGTTTGGTAGGCCCAGGCTGATTCGAACCCTCCAGCTCTGGTGTGTGCGGCTAGTGCCCTAGCCACTGAGCTACAGGTGCCGAGCCAACTCTGGGCTTTTAATTGTGAAAAAGACAATTAGTAGTACATTGCGCCCATAGGGTTGGGGGGAGATTTGAAAGGCCATGCCTGTCTTTCCCAGAGGAAGGTGAAAGGTGTAAAGGGTGGCATCCAGAGACAGGCCTCAGAGGAGATGTTCAGGCCAAGTTTATTAAAAGGGGAGGAGGACCTCCCTGGGCAGTGCAAAGGCAGCCTTTTCACCTGAGGGCAGTGAGAGACCACTTTTATGTGGGGTACTAGGGAGTGGGCACATTCCATGGTTGCCTGTTAGGTTAGGGTCTTCTGGGGGTGGGGCTCACGAGAGCCTTTGTTTTAGGAGGTGAGAAGGTGCCCTGACCCACGGGACTAATTCAGCAGGGACCTAGGGTATGAAATGAGGGAGTGGGTGGGAAACAAGAGACACGAAAAAACCGGGAGCAAGACAGTATTCTGATCAAACTCCCTAGAACTTTATTTTTCAACAGCTATATAAACACAAGCGGAGGGGGGAGGTGTGCTCAGAGGTATGAGAGGGTGGGGAATTCCAGGAGCAGGTGTGATGTTTTTAGTGTCTGGAATCAAGTTCCTGGAGCCAATGGTAACAATGCCTTACTCGTCCTTAAATGCTTTCCAGCTGTGACTATTCCTGTTAAACCAACTATGGATATTCCTGATAAGCTTAAACCATCTATG
>CAUYPK010130579.1:0-35075 GCA_963574355.1 Loris lydekkerianus
ATGCTAAAATACTCAATAAGATCCTAACAAACAGAATCCAACAACACATCAAAAAAATTATACACCATGACCAAGTCAGATTTATCCCAGGCTCTCAAGGCTGGTTCAATATACGTAAATCTATCAATGTAATTCAACACATAAAAACAAACTTAAAAATAAGGACCATATGATTCTTTCAATTGATGCAGAAAAAGCTTTTGATAATATTCAGCATCCCTTCAGGATCAGAACACTTAAGAAAATTGGTATATTAAGACAGGGGCTATGTTTATCCACCATACAAAAAACAAAAGAGGGAATTGTTGGGCCCTGCCATGTGCCTGAGGCCTAGTGCAAATTCCAGAGCCTGACTAGAAGTAGATCCATCGAGCTACTTCTGCATAGCAATGACTCAGCAAGGCCCGGCCTGAAACTGCCTCTACCTAGATACAGCCAACATGGTACCATGCTATTGGCCCAACCCTGTCATGCACCTCATCCCCGGCCTTCTTTCCCCGCCCCTTCCCCACGCTCTATGTAAGCGGCTGCTTGACGCAATAAAGTTGAGTTCCTGCTTAAAAAATAAATAAATAAAATTAAATAAAAAAAAAAAAAAGAACAAAAGAAAAGAGCACTTCCGGAGGGAGGTTGGAAGTGGGTTCCTATCATGAAGAGATGAGAGAAATGAGGCACAAAGGCAAGTGCAGAGGTGTAAATACCTGTTTTTCTCTGTTTGAAATTGGTTGCCACTCTTTCACTGGCCTCTTTGTGCCTCCAGGCATTAATTCCTTTTTCTGCTGGTCATGATTGTTGTCTTTTTCTATTGGCTATTGGTTACCTAGGTTACCTCATACGTTCGTTGAAAACTCCTGCATGGTCAGTGTTCCTATGGGCCTTCCAGATTTCCTCACAAACAGGCCAGGCTTTCCTACCATTCCCCCTGAAGTCCCTTTCTTTGCATTCCTTCTCAAAATGAATGTTAAACTAGTTTCTATATTCAAGAAGAGACAGTCAAATGATTATATAGAATCTCAAAACAAAAATGAAAAGTGAAAAATATATAAATAATTTACAGTAGAAAAACAAAAACATTGCGGGGGCGGTGCCCGTAGCTCAAGGAGTAGGGTGCTGGCCATGTATATCCATGGTGGAAGATGCAAGCCCAACCCCAGCCAAAAATGCAAAAATAAATAAATAAATACATACATACATAAAATAAAAAAAAGTATATATAAATATATATATATATATATATATATATATACATATATATATATATATATATATATAATACTGGACAAAATTGGCCAGGGCAATGTTTGAACCCAAACCCTGGGGTTGGCGCCCTTCTCCTTGAGCAACAGGTGCTGACCTCTGTGGAGGACTTTATCTAAGCCTATTGAAATAGGAGACAGACACCAGAAATCATGAACTCCACTCTACTGAAACAAAATTGGAAGGATTATTAAAAATGAGAAGAAAGGACAGGTGAATATCTGGCCATCTGTATTTTCTAATTGGCATTACCCAAAGAAAAAGAAGAGTCAACCTTCTACGTTTATGATGAGATAGTTTCACAACTTGGGGGAAGGTGTCTACTAAAGTTAAGCTCTTGCTCTTCCACAGAATTAGGGATGTGGGGGTGCTATTGTTCTTCAAAACTGCATTCCAAAGGGATGAGTCCAGGTCCTTGATGGAAACATTTCTGTATCGTAAAATAAGCTAGAGATATTTGAAAAGATTTACATATCAAGGTTTTAAAGAAAAAAATTTACAATTGTTTTTTAGTGTAAATGTTGTAAGAATAGGGAGTTAAGGAGCCTAGAGTCAGAACTAAATGTGTCTAAAGTTTATTCAAGCCAAGGGAAGCATTAAGGTCATCTTGATCTGTAGACATGAACTATTTATGACAACCCAACTAGAGACATGAAATTCACGTAAGTAAATACAAGTGCAGAAACAAAATTCAAATTGTACTACACGTTACTTCTACTACCTAGCTCATATCAATTATATCTTGAATTTTTTTCATACTTAGAAAATTCAAAATGATGCCTTTCAATAGAATATATTTAGAATTGGCTTGCATTTTATGTTGTGAACAACTTAAACCTAAAAAGATACAATCTAAAAAAATAAGTAAAAAGACAAAGTATGATGCTTAATGTTGAGCCTTTATTCTATGGTTATTAAATATAATAAAAAAATCTAACTTAAGTCTAATGAACTATGAATAATGAAGTTTTATTAAAATGCCTAATTTGTTTGGGTATGTGCATTGCCTAGTTATCCAATTATTCTGGCAAAATTACAAATGGAAAAAGTTGAATCTGTTAAATTAAGAAGGTCATTGGAGTGATTAAGATTGCTGAAGCATGTTATTAATACTTTCCGGGGGAGGTTAGTAGTGCAGACTTGTCCCCCTATGTTAAGGCTTATGCTTCCATTGTCATTTAATTGTCCAAGACCGTGGAAAACAGTGGGAACACACAAATGCATGTGCACATGTATACATACACTGACTCTTAAAAAACACAGGTTTCAACTGTGCAGGTTCACATATATGTGGATTTTTCTCTAATTCTGCCACCCCTAAGACAGGATGGCCAACCCCTCCTCTTCATCCTTTTCCAGCCTGCTGAATGTGAGGACAGAGCAGATGAAGAACTTAATGAGCATCCACTTCCACTTAGTGAGTTGTAAATACGTTTCAGCTTTCCTAGATTTTCTTAATACTTTATTTTCTCTAGTTTGTTTGTGTTATTGTAAGAATATGGTATATAACATATACAATATATCAAATATATGTTAATCCACAGTTTATGTTATCTGCAAAGCTTCTGGCCAGCAGTAGGCTATTAATAGTTAAGTTTTTAGAGAGTCAAAAGTTATACATGAATTTTCAGTTGCTGTGGGGATTCAGCACCCCTAATCTCCACATTGCTCAAGTGTCAAATATATATGTGTGCATATTTATGTATATATAAAAATATCATTATTAAGAAAACTCTTAAGACTTATTTTAATAAATAATAGAGTAATAGGAGACAAGTACAGGTGAAAAGTTGAAACTAAGGCCACGTTTATAACTTTGATCCCCAAGAAAGGTTACAAATATCAATTGAAGATTGGTAAAGTGACAGAAATCACTTGTCCTGGCTTCCCCAGGGTATATTTTCTAAAGGCCAATGTTCTAGAGAAAGCTTTACCATACTCTGAAAGTATGTAAACATTTTTTATGTTTTTTTTCTTTTTTTCTGTTAAATATAATCATGCAACTGAAATAATAAAACTACTAACACAACATACTTGTTATTTCAATATGTAAATTGAGCTTTTAGTATACATAAGCTTATTGGTCAAATTGGCCAATGATCTATACAGGCTAACATGAGTACTTTCTGATTCTATCTTCCAGGCGTTGCATCTTAGTGTATTTATTAACTTTTGCTTTTTTTTTTTTTTTTTAAAGCAAACAACAGCAAAAACAAAAACAAACCAGTTTCTCTCTCTTATTTTGATTACAGTTTTTATACCCAATTTCATCATGAGGTCAATAATATGACTTGTCCAATAGACCCTTATCAACTAACTCTCTGCTATAAGAGAGTGATTATCACTAAAGAAATAAACATACCAAAAACTCTGAAAATCTCTCAGACTAGAATGGCGTGTAACTATGAAGCAATATGAGGAATTAAGTATGTATCTGGGTTTGAAGTTTATACAATTTGGGAGGTACTTTTTAAGAAAAATGTTACAGAGTACAAATAAAAAAACGTGGATAGGCCCTTCAATGGGGCTTATAAAACCAAGAAGTTCTGAGTCTTAAACTATATTCACGTTATGGTAAATTAGCTGCTGATAATGAGCATTATAATGGTGATATATACAAAGTGCTATGGGAACACTATTGGTCAGAATACTTGCTCATATACAGTTACCAACTCATTAAATGTTATGGGAAGGAGCCTATTATTTCTTCCACCTGTGAGACTCAACAGAGACTTCATTAAAGTAAAATACGAGCTAAGATTGGCAAATGGAAGGCAAGTCACCAGTTAGAATAGGTAGAGAATAAAGTTTTTTCAGGCAGAAGTAGAAACACAAACAAATGCAAAAATAAATGGTAATGTGTGGTCTTTTCAAGAAATTGCTGTTATATACTGCATGACTGAACCAAGAAAAAAATAAGGAAAATAGAAAATAAATGTTTGCAATGGACATTAGACTGTTATCAATTAGAAAATGTCTCTGTCCTTATGTGCCCTGATAAGTACCGTTGCCACATATTTTATGCAGTAAAATATTAAGCAGGAAATTACAGTTGCAGCTCTATTTTTTTAACATTTGTAATTAAAATTATATGTCATTTACCATAGGTTTTGAGTAAAAAATTACGTTTCATGCTAGAGTGCTACTCAAATCATTTTTAATACTTTATGATTGAACATACAGAAAATTAAAACTACCAGTTAACAGTCATATTAATTTATATGTTAAATATAGAGCATGTAGAGTACATTATTTAAGTGACTAGATATCATTAAATCACTATGAAAATATTTATATTACCATCCAATTTTTCCCTGTTTATTTTCCCTGTTTATTTTCATTTCCTCTGGAGAAAACTGCCAGGCTAATGACATTTAGAGTGATGACAGAATCATCCGTCAGCCTTCTCTGTAATTCTCTCCAGGCTCTGGCAGACAAATTCATTTTCAAATGCTATAAAAAATTAAGTACCAAAACAATATAAAAATAACTTTAAGGGTCTGATAAAAGAGGCTAAAGCAAGGACATTGAAAGTTAATGCTATCCTTTCTTCCTAAACTTGCCTTATTCAATTTCACAGATTTATAAAAAGTAATAATTCTTTAAAACTTACAGTGGGCAAAGAGAGACAAGATCTTTTAAAAGAAGACATCGATTATAGTCTTAGAGTGATTATGAATCAGTCATACCTGGGGCCCCCAATTCCCAGGCTGAGGACTGACGCATGACGGTGGCCTACTAGGAACCATGCACACAGTAATAGGTGAGCTGTGGGCACGTGAGTGAAGCTTCATCTGTCACTATGTCCCATTACCCCAGATGAGACTGTCTAGTTACAGAAAAACAAGCTCATGTCTCCCACTAATTCTGTATTATGGTGAATTGTGTAATTAGTTCACTATGTGTTACAATGTAATGATAATACATTGTATGTAACGTGCACAATAAATGTAATCTCCACGAACAATCCTGAAATCATATCCCCTTCCCCCAACCACCCCTACCCCTGGTCCTTGGAAATACTGTCTTTCATGAAATTGGTCCCTGGTGCCAAAAAGTTGAGGACCATTGAGTTAGATGACTTCAAATATATTTGGATTATCATTTAGAATGGATTCTGCTGAAAGTAGCTAATGCTCAGTGCAAAATGGCTAAAATTGTAAGTAGAATTGTGACAAAACATGGGCAAATGATAGCTTTTGTTATTTTTGTCTGTGATTCTCTAAATGAGCATGATCATTTTTAGGTATGTTAATATAATTGTTGCTTCAGGTTCTAAGTCTCACACATGCCAGGAGACAGAATCCATTAGTTCCAGCATTCCCAGTAAGAATGCAAAATAATTTTTTGTATGTCCAGTATTTGATCAATGTCTGCTCGGTGGGATACAAACTACTGATTAATATAAATCAACCCTGCCCTCACTTCCCAGAAGGGGGTGTGGTCTAAATGGATTTTCAAATTACAGTATTTTAAACTTATGATGTGTTTATTGGTATGTGACACCATCATAAGTAGAGGTGCATCTGTACATGTATTCACTGACTTTAACAAGAATAAAGATGTTAATGACCTTTAAGAGTAAATATTCCACCATGTGTCCATGTGTATTTTTCCACATATGGGAAACACAGTCTACCAGAAAGAGAAATTTACATTGCAAATACCTCACTTTCTCTCTACCTCTCTTTTGTGGTCTTCCCCATGGGAAATGAAGTTATTTACTGTATTTATAAGATTTAGGAGACCTTTGGATTCATTCAGTTATATATAACGTTTTCAACGTTTACAAAATAGGCCTTATGTGTGAAAAATAGACCCCATATTTTCTTCTTTTTTTTTTTTTAACCTATGAGCTCACAGATGAGGCAACAAGAGTTGCTTGTAGCAGTCATATTGTTTTTTATTTTATATTGTTTGAGTTTTGTCAGTGCCTATAATGTTATTTTAATACAGGATTAAAAACTCATCCTTTCTGAAAATAGCCATGTAAGGTCTTAGGGTAAATATATTTATAAACATTTTTATATCCCTACCTTCCTGCACTGGCAGATCATAACAAGTAGAGAAAATCAAGCAACAGGATGGTATTTTTTTTTCATAAGTCAATCAGAAAAGACCTTTTTGGTACAGTGGAAACTGAGAAGAAAAGAGAATGAAGTTTTCAGGTGGAAACTTGCAAACACATGGTTCATCGAGACATTTGCTGATCCTGATGTCCTAGGCATTGCAAATGTCCAGGGATAGAGTGGTTTCGATGTATTCCATATTCATGGATTCATGAGGATAGAAATAACAACAGGATGGCCTGAATATTGGGGATAAAAAGCAAGAATTTGTAGTGAAATCAGAGAACATAGGTAGTAAGAGAAGATAAAGTATGGGCTCAGAATTTATAGTATTAAAAGTTATGATTTCAGAGATGCAAATTACACTGCATGTAAGCTCAGTAGACATGACATTGTGAGTATACATTATTCTTATAGGGAAAACACTTATAGCATATAGAAGCCTGATCAAATATCACTTCTAATTATTTTTATCAAAGCATTTTCCAGGCAATAAAATGTCATTTATTTTATGTGTATGTGGCCTATTTAGCATCATATAGATGCATGTTTTCTTCCATAAGAAAGATATTAAATATTAAATTGATATATCCCAAAGTACATTTCACAGAAAAGTTTTTTTCATGAGATTCTTGATATGAGTAAATTGATTTTATGGTCAAATAGTTTTGACAAATGCTGCGGTCTACCTCCATCTTTAAGATTCACAAAGCTTAAGCATAGTAGAAGATCTGATATGTTCCGTAGTATAGAAAGTTGCTTGAGTTGCAACATATTTATTAAAATTACTGACCACGGGACTCCCTCTTTGCTATAAATTAACAACCTTTTCTATGTAATATACTCTGAACTGAAGTTCTTCTTAAAGAGTTCTTTGAAAATCATTGTGTTAAGGTAAATAATATATGTATTATACCTCAGATAGTTTATTGCTTCCATGTCATGACTTGAAACTTCCTTGACTAGAAGTCATCTCTAAATATTAAATATCCAATAAGTTAGGCAAACTCAGCTACATAACAATAAAATAGCCAATCCCTGTTAGAAGGAGCTGGCCATAGCTTCTTTGATTCCAGTCTTGGTTGAAATGATTGCTCTCCTTTACTGAGACGAATGGTTGTCTTCATCAGTCAACACAAGTGATTTTGTGGTACTGCTGGGCTGGCATAAATTCTTTAATTTTCATTCTAATCTAAAAAATTTCTATGTTGTCCCCAGTGAAAAGGGCCTGGAACTGAAAAAATAAGACAAGAGTTTACAATTCATTAAATATTCCTGCAACTGAAATACCAAGCATCTAATGAAAACTAAGTGGTTGTTGTTTTGCTGAAAAACTCAGAAGGTGACCGCATGTGTCCCTGTAAAAGAGCTGATCATTTTCCTAGAATAGTAGAAAACATTGACAGGAAATATAACCTGATTTGTCCCTATCACATGGACTGGTTTGAGACCATGTGGACTCTGTGTAGCATTGCTGCTTTTCTTACTTGGTTCAGAAACTGAATATGGGGACTATCCTTTTTCTTTTCAGCAAAAATATTATCCACCTTCTCCATCCTTTTGTGGCACAGCATAAATTACACAGGTATTTTCTTCTTTCTTTAGGAATGTCTCTTATGCTTCTAGTTAGGTCCAAGTTTTCCTCCTCCTACAAAGGGAATGTCAGTAGATAACATTCCCGTTCATGCTGAGAAGCTCTCCATCAAACCCCTCTGTGTTGAGTGAGGGAGTCTTCCAGGGCAGTTACAGAGCCAGCCCAGGAACCATCATAACCATCCTTCCTGAAATTGAGCAGAATTACAATGACTGCTTGTCTCCTGCTGGTTGTTTGGTGTTTGCTCCTGAATAAAGGCTGCACCATTATTTAACTGGTTGCTGACATGATGATCACACCTTACTAGATACTGTCAACTTCATTAACTGGCTGATATATCAAGGCTTGTCCTACTCACTTCCCTTGGATGGCAATCTGCTCCTGTGTCTGAGTCTGGTTGGAGGTATCTGCAGCTGCTGAATGATGATCTGATGACTCTGGTCTTGTTGGCCCTGAACCTGTAAAATCTCTTCCTCTGTCCTCACCATTCTCTATTTTTCCTTAGACCTTGATCTGTTTTCATGGAACCAAATGTATCTGCTAAAAATGCTGTGTCCCAGATATAGGTACTTGCATGATGGTTTGGCATTATCTACCAGGGACAGCTTAAACAGTGATAGGCTGATATCAACTGCCAGCCTATAACTGTTTAAGGTCTTCCCTTACTTGAACCACTAAGACATGTCTGTAGCACTGCTGCAAAATCTGTTCAGCCTGTGCTATAATCTTCTATGTTGATCTACTATTGTTTGCTGCATACTGTTCCATGGCCCAAATAAGTTTGAAGACTATCCCCAGTAAGCTTTGATTTAAAGATCTTGGAAGACTATATAGAACCCCACATAATGTAGGAGGAGTTTCAGGGCAGGCAAGGCCACTCTGGGCCTCAGGCCTAAAATCTGGATCTAAGGGTAAGGGAGAAGAGGATGCATGTCTGTCTTGCACTGACATCTAAAAGGGTCAAGCCTCTCAAGGTACCTGCTCTAGTGGTGCCGTTCCTTCACGGCATCAGACTGAAAAGCCAGGAGGCACTCACAGGCTCTTGGCTAGGACCACCAGCTTTTCCATTCAGCCAGCTGCGCTTGCTTCTCACTATTCACTTGAATTCAACATATATTCATGGGCATATCCTTATGCACACTTACCTACATTAATTTCTGAAGGAGATAGATGTTTGCACAAGAAGTATTGAGTATGCAGTAAAAAAAGATAAGAAAAGCACATAACTCCTCCGACATGACAAAAGTATATTAACTTTGTAACAACTCTGAAAAATCAGGAACTATAGCAAAGAAAGAATAATATCTGAGCATGATCTTTGACATGAACAAGATTTTGACAAGAAAAGTGGTAAATTTAGCATGTCTTTCAAAAAGGAGAGAGCAGCCCACTTTGACAATAGCATAAGACATACAAGGCTTATGGCAATAAAAGACTTGAGAAAACAATTAGGAAGAATTCCTAGACAGTAATAATGTTTGTATAATGCCACATCTCCAGAAAATTTAGAGTATACCTTGAAATTTTCCACATAGAGGCGATGAGAAGGAAAGTAATAGTGATTCATTCTAAAGATAGTTTTACTGGCAATGGAATTTTCCTTAGATGTACCTCTTCAGAGAATTGGAAAAAGACATCAAAATAGATTTTTAGCTTTAAAATAAGACATGTAGGAATAGCTACATAATTTTCAAAATGAAAATGTGGGACCCCTTATTCAAAACTTAGGAAATATTGGTCACCCCAACAACAGAGAATTAATTCAAGTTTAGGGACCTTCCCAGTCCCAGTCCTAGGGGATGCCAAAACCCCCAAACTTATGAAGCTATCCATAGGTACAAGTCCCCATAGCATTGTAGAGTTAAAATACTCGAGTTCATGTTCAAGGATCACAAAGTTATATTTAAAACAGGAAAGTAGTCATAGAGAAATGTTTTCAATTTTTTTAAAAAGTGAGCTCTAAATAAAGAAAAATGTCTCTGACATTTTTTGCTATCCTGTATATCCTCTGTTCACCTTTAAATGTAATTACTTTGGGGATGATATGAAATACTTTCTAAATATTCACATCAATTAAGAACTTGTGCTTTAACTTTATTAACTCCCAGTCATCTGCACTCATAAATTTTCTTACAGCTATGCATGACTTGTATTCATGTATTTTATGATCAAGGAGCCCTTACTCTGTCCATCAATATTTGCATTAAACTGCATTTGTTTATTTTAAAGATAATATTCATGCAGCATCTTTGAAGCCTTGCTTTCAACTCAGATATTTGGTCTATGATTTTCTTCATGATAATGTCAAGGAAAAAAACTTATTATTTTTATTCATATTCTATTCTGTTATTATTTAATTCTTCCTATTATCCCATAGTGGCCAAAAGCATTCTGTTATTGATCATGCTATCTTTGAAGAAATAACTGAAAGAATCTTCTGTTGTTTTATTCACTTTCAGGGCAGCACATCTTCTATCATCAATTGGGCTTTTTCTAGTCAATGCATTTTACCCTTTCAGTTTTACTTCATTATTTACTCTTCTCAGTGCATGAATATTTTTCAAGATTTCAGTTCATTAGGCATTGATACAAACTATATGCATAAGAAAACATATACAAAGGAATTCTGTGAGTATTTGGGATACATTTGTGCATCATTTGTTGGCATGTACATCCCCTGCCGGTCCAGTTTTGATCCCCCACTCATTGAAGCCTGTCAATCATTCTAAATTGTATGTGGATTTTATAATGTGAGGATATTTCCCAGAGGCTAAAACAACTGAAAGCCTTAGGAAAATTGAAAAAACAAACTAATAAATAAATAAGGAAATTCAGCAAAAGGCACAATAAAAATGTGCCATTCTGTATATTCTTACTATTTGGCATCTCAATGCTCTGCTATACAGAAAAGATGAAAAGTTTCTCTTACTAAAATCCCACAGTAAAATATTTTTTAAGTTCATCCTGCTTTTAGAAAATGAAGAAGATAAATACTAGAATAGTATCAGGGAGAAAAAGTCATCTGATAACTATGTATTTTGTGTAGGTCAGAGGCTTTCATGTTTTTAAAAAATGATGCATATAAATATTTTGAAATATAATTTTAATAGTATCTGTATCAGATGAGTGTTTTATAGTTTTAACCTATTTTTCCTTGTCTTCTGTTCTGGTCATGTGTCACTTTCTTCCCAATGTTGTCATAACTGGTGTCTCTTTTTGTGCCATTTCACAATTATGAAAGAATAAAGTTTTTGAGAATATGTTTTTAAAATAGTTATAAAAGGAGAAAAACATCAGAGGACATGTTTTAAAAATTCTAATAAGACAAATTAGAAAAGATTCACTTATAATTTTCTTCTTAGTTGCCTCAATCTATTGTTATATTATAAATTTCATGATGAGGGTTGAGTATTCAGTTTTAAATCAAGTGCAGTGTTTGTGTACAGTTTATACATAGTTTCTATTTTTTTCAATTAAAACCATGAATTCCCAACTCATATTTTGGGGAATCTAAGAAATAAAACTGTAATAATTTTTACAGTTTACAGTGGATTTTATATTAATGACACAACACACTCCCACTTATAATATATGGAAGTGTTTGCATGAGTTTATTATTGTGGTGGTGTTGTTTTAACTTGCTTTTATTTTTTGAGAGTGAAATAACTTTTGCAGTCTTATTTACCTTATATTCTATGAGCCACAACTCACTAAAAGGTGATGAAAGTCAGGAATGTGACGTGCCAATCACATTTCCTGCTCAAAATAATTTTTACCATAAGGGTTTGTCGCCTAAGTGCTAGTTTCTTCTCCTCCCATACATTTACAAATACATGTTCAGGGCAGCGCCTGTGGCTCAGAGGAGTAGGGCGCTGGCCTCATATACCAGAGGTGGCGGGTTCAAACCCAGCCCCTGCCAAAAAAACTGCAAAAAAAAAAAAAAAAAAGAAAAAGAATACGTGTTCATCCTGCTGTTTGGGAGAATTATAGTTAGGCTTGGCATAAACATCTCAGCGAAGAACATTCTTAACTTACAATTATCTTTAGAATATAATCTCAGGAGATAATTCATTAAAAAGTGGGGAGATCACATTTCTATTACTTTGACTTTGAACTTTGACATGAGTATCACATCCTAGTTTCCAAAATAACAAAAGGAACATGAAGAAATTCAAGAACAGGAGCCTGATTGTACCCAGAGATGAAGATGCAGGGAAAGATTAAGAGTAAGAAAAAGTCCAAACTGCATGATATACAATGCAATTTTAATCAATTGACAAGGAAGAACATCATTAAATAAATTTAGTTAGCCATCAGGGTATTATGACTTGAAGGAATGCATCTTACAGATTTGATATTAAGTTGTATTACTTGGGGGCAACATTAATTAAAACCAATGGCAAGGAGCTTGTGGAGAATCTCTCAACCTAAAGTAGGGTATGCTACAAATAAATTCTCCATTTGCTTATATCTTGGGATCTAATTTATTGGATACTTATGGAGATGACTATTAAACTTAAGAGAGTAAGGCTATAGGGATATGCATCAAATGGAACTAGATTTTAGGTCATGGCTATTAAATCAAAGATTTTCTATACTGGAATGCACATTAATAGCAAATGCAATGCTTCCTATAAGTTTCAGGAAAAATAAAATGAAATTTTTTGTCTGTAATATTCTTTTCACTGCTAATGTCCACTAACTCTGTGATGTGTAACCTCTGATAATTGGTATTCTTTGCTGTGAATTAATTAGCAAAAACCAGGGGCATTGTCCAGGCTTACATGGTTAATTAAAAAAAAAAAAAGTGCATTTATGGAATTTTATGTATTTAAATAGAAAATATACTTGGTGTATTAAAAATGGGCCATAGAATAAAGGAAAAATAGAAATAAATGACAAGATGTCTTAAAATTGTAAGATTTACAGTGGTGCTTGTAGCTCAGTTGGTGGGGCGCCAGCCACATACATCAAGACTGGCAGGTTCAAACCCACGCCAGGCCAACTAAAATAACAATGACAACTGCAACAACAACAACAACAATAAAAATAGATGGGCATCACGGAGGGCTACCTGTAGTCCCAGCTACTTGGGAGGCTGAGGCAAGATAATTGCTTAAGCCCTATAGTTTGAGGTTGCTGTAAGCTGTGATGTCACAGCACTCTACTCAGGGTGACAGCTTGGGACTCTGTCTCAAAAAAAAAAAGCAAAAAAAAAAAACACCTAAGATTTATACTAGAATGTTCATTACAGTACTATTTTAATTGATCCAAAGCTTGATACTATCCAGGTGTCCAAAATATTAGAATGGAAAATAAATTACAGTATACACATATTTTGTAATACTCTTCAACAATAACAATGAATAAATTGGATCACATGCAATATGGACAGATTTCATAAATATATCAAGTGAAAGAAGCAAAACATAAAAGAAGGTAGTTGTAGTGTTCCATACAGAATGATAGTTTGGAATAGAGTAGAAACTGAAAGAAACTATTAAAAGTATTCTGAAATACTTTAATTTTTGAGTTAGGATGCTGATTACACAATGTAGTCAGTATGTTAAATTACTTGAGCTTCATTCTTCTAGTATTTATATATCCTGACCATGGATTGGCAGAACCAACATTGTTATTATGTCTATACTACCCAAAGTGATTTACATATTCAATTAATTTCCCATTAAAATTCTAATGTCATATTTCACATACCTTGAAAAATAGCTCTATGCTTCATATGGAATTAGAAAAGGCTTCAAGTAGCCAATGAAATCTTACATAATAAGAGCAAATCTGGAAGCATTACATTACCAGACACCAGGCTATACTAAAATGCTGTAGCAGTCAAAACAACATGGTATTGGCATAAATATAGACACATGGAACTAGGGATCAGAACAGAGAACCTGGATGTAAAACCACCCTCATATTCTCATCTGCTCTCTGAGAAAGCAATCAAAAGCATACATTGGGGAAAATAATCCATATTCAATAAATAGTGCTGAGAAAATTGGATAGCAAAAGACTGAAACCCGTGCCTTTCATCACTCAGAAAAATTAATTCACAATGAATAACAAGATTTAAACCTAAGACATGAAACTATAAAAATTATAGAAGAAAGTGTTAGAAAAATTCATAGAGATCCACCTAGGCAAGGAATTTATGAAGAAAAGCCAAAAGCAATTACAGCAATAATAAAAATTAATAAATGCCATCTGATCAAGTTAAAAATGTTTCTGCACAGTCAAGGGCACAATCAATAAAATAGACAGCCTACACAATAGGAGAAAATATGTGCATGCCACACATTTGATGAAGGACTGATAACCAGAATCTATAAAAAATTCAAGTAAATAAAGAAGATCAAATGATCCCATTATTTGAAAGTTAGCAAAAGACATGAAAAGAAACTCTTCTAAAGAAGACAGACTAATGGTCACACAACACATAAAAAAAGCTCAATGTCTCTAATTATCAGGAAAATGCAAATCAAAACTATATTAAAATAACAGTTAACCCCTGTGAGAATGGCTCACATCATAAAGTCTCAAAGCAACAGATGCTGGCATGGATGCAGAGAGAAAGAAATCTCATACACTGTTGGAGGCACTGCAAACTAGTTCAACCTCTTTGGAAAGTAGTGTGGAGAGTCTTCAAAGAACTTTAAGTAGACTTACTATTTGAACCTCATTACTAGGTGTTTACCCTACTAGTAAGAGGGGGAAATAAAGAAATTTTATGAAAAGATACTTGAATTTGAATGTTTATAGCAGCACAATTCACAATCGCAAAGATGTGGAAGCAACCCAAGTTTCCAATTCATGAAAAGATCAATAAAATTCCATGTTTTTGTATACCATGGAATACTATTTGGCTATAAAAAGATGACAATCTAGTATCTTTTGTAACAACCTAGATGGATCTGGAAACTATTCTACTAAGTAAAGTATCTTAAGAATGGAAAAAGAGGGGTGTGCCTGTGGCTCATGAGTAGGGTGCCAGCCCCATATACCAAGGGTGGCGGGTTCAAACCTGGCCCCAGCCAAACTGCAACAAAAAAACAGCTGGGCATGTGGTGGGCGCCTGAAGTCCCAGCTACTTGGGAGGCTGAGGCAAGAGAATTGCCTAAGCCCAGGAGTTGGAGGTTGCTGTGACGCCATGGCATTCTATCAAGAGTGATAAAGTGAGACTCAGTCTCTAAAAAAAAAAAAAAAAGAATAGAAAAAGAAACACTACATGAATACTTCAAAGACAAATGAATAAATATTGAAAATAAAATAATTTAAACAATTTAAAATTTTTGAAAAGAATAAGGAAACATATAACATAAAGAATGAATGAAGTTGGTTTTGAAAAAGGAAAGCCAAGAGGAATGTGAGAACAAATTATGAAGTGTGGCTCAGGCTTGAAAACAGGTAGAAACAACAATTTGGATTAATTAATTATTATGCCGTTAATTTCTTACCTACATCATCAACAATTAATTCAGAATTAAATAATATTTTTAGTCACGGGTATGTGTGAGTATATTTTTCTCTCTTCAAACAAAACAACAGAGAGAACTCCCAGAGAAAAGAAACCTAAAAGTGTTGTGATTCTCCTATTTCAAATGGTAGTAGGGATAAGGTTGGAAGGTAATGTAAGTGGAAAAGCCATAGTATTATCTTTCCACATTTTGTTTCTTGTATTATTGGGACCACTTTTGGTGCCATCATGGTCAGTATGCCCTTGTTCTATCATCACATTTTTCCTACATCAGAAAATGTCATCACCATCCTCTAATTTTGCTATTATCTTTAATAATTCTCCAGGTCAAGAAGCCTTAGTCCCACTCCACAGACTTGTATATTCTGTAGAATGTAGAATTGCTTAATAAGTGGGGTGGCCATTGTGTTTGGCTATTGCCAGCCAAGTAAGCTGTGGTATAGGGCTTGCTACACTATCTTGAGTCCTACAGATAGAATTAGCTTGCCATCCTGAGAGGTGACCCATATACCCCCCCTTTTGTATTTTCTCAAACTACCATTTGGTCTTATTATATTTAACCAGGTTGAAAACTCCCTCCCAAAGCCAATGCTGTGGTTGTGACTAATTAAATAGGTAATGGGATTATAAATCACATGACCAGTGGCAAGCAAGAAAGCCCATATATTCTCAGGGCTCTTGTTCATGTATCCCAAATCATAGTACAAATGAAGAGTCCTAGTCTCCTAAATCTTCTGCTGTAAGCTATCTGTTAGACAGCTGAGACAAAGTGCCCCAGGGGGCCTTGATTAAAGAGGGTTCAAGAGCAAGGTGTGATCTCAACCTGGGGAAAACTACCAGTAGCACCTATCCCGCCTCCAAAATCCTAATGCTTAAACTCTCGAGAGTGTGAGTCCTCAAACCCTACCTTGGGTTCAAAATTAGAAATTTCCATCCTAAATCTTTTTTAAATTGCAAATTGTTCCTAAGGAAAGATCCTGGAGTCCTGCCAGGTTTTCTGCCAGAAGCTTTCTGTTAGAGGCTTATTTGAATGTTTTTTTTTTTTTATCCCCCCCCCCCCCCTTAGAACAAGAGGAGGTTGTGTCTTATACAAAATTGAACATTGAAGTTTGTGAACTCATCCTAGAAAAAGTGCTTTGAAGGGTGAACTAGGCACTGACTTTGTTGAGTGGCTTATCAAGGGGAGTAGTTGGAAGGTGACCATAGTGATATTCAACAATGACTTTATGTAGCACTTTTTCTAGGGTGAGTTCACGAACTTAATTGACCTTGGACTTGCATTGGCATTTCCCTTTCTCACTTAAATCATTAAGCTATTTTTACAATTCTGCTACAGTTCATCCAATGTATATAGAGTACATTTACAAAAACATCTGTCAAACAAAAATATCTTTATGTTTTTCTATATGTGTAAGCAGGGACATAGGAAAGCAAATAAGTTGACTTTTACTAGAAAAATTGATCAATAAAATGTGGACGAATCATACTGTATAATAATATATGATATTTAGAGCAGTCATCATAAGCAGATTATCAGGTTATTAACACTCTTCACTCTGATGCCTTCACCTTTCCTCCAGGAGGATGGCAAAGGGCACACCTCAATTTTATCAGGCAGAATTAAAATAGAAAAGTGACTTTTTTGAACTTGAATAACTTCTTTGACAAGGAGAGCTGTCATTTCTCCTGCCCTGTGCAAACACTTGTTTACATAGATACAAAATGTGCAATAAATTGTTTGGTTACCTTAAAATAACTTGTAGTACTAGATTATATCACCAGATCTGGCTGTTCAACATAAATTATCACCTTACAAGGACTAAAATCATCTCTAATTTTGTCACCTATCTTATGTAAAGGCAGTATGGTTTCCCCATAAAAAAACTTTGAAAAAAAAAATCTTTAACCTCCTTAGTCTGGCATGTGACATATATGACATATATACAAAGTCTGATAGTTAAATTCTCCAACTCATCCTAGAAAAGTTATTACATACCTCAAGGCTGAATATTACCATGATCACCTTCAAAGTACTCCCCTTGGGAAGCTATGCACCTATGCCAGTGCCTAGTTCACCCTTCAAAGCACTTTTTCTAGGATGAACTTTGCAAACTTAATTCTCAGGTTTATCACTCACTGGGCATGAGATCTATAAGCACAGTGACTTCCTGGGTCACATTTACCAATTTACCCTGGAATATAGTACCTTACTGGTATGTGATACACACACACACACACACACACACACACACACACACACGGTGCCAAAAAACACATACACATTATAAAAAAGGATAAAAAAAGGTATTAAAATCACAATACTCGATACATAATATCAACAATAGATAAATACAAGTCATGTTTGACTTCTGCAATTACAAGTGGTGCTCACAGTGATTACTATCAGCATCCAGACACTTCTGATCATGATCAAAGTTGCTCAAGCCATTTGCATCCATTGGTATCACTGTGCATGCCATTTCAATTTCTTCCCTTTCATTTCAAACTTACCAAGAAAGCATGCAATGGTTTGGCATGCTGGAGTTTCTGTTGCATAGTCAGGTCTCTGTTGTATTTCTGCAATTTCTAGGATTTCAAACCCCACTTAAAATGGTATCATGCTATTTCAACTACAATTGTGCTTTTGCCATTTTCTTTGATGTGTTGCTTGTTGCATGGTGACAGTAGCATTCATTTGATTAATGTCATCTTTTGCATAAATGTCATACTACAGTTTGACATCCTAGCAAATGACTGTCAAAGTAGCAATGATAGTCACTGCTACTACCGTTCAATTCAACTTCTAAAAGTAATAAATAGAAAACATTTTTTAGAATGTGTGTACATGTTTTGTGCACCTTCTGTGTATGTGTGTGTGTTATATGTATATACATCCACATACCTTGGCCATATTGCAGGTGCAGTTTCAGACTACTGCAAAAATCACAGTAAAGAGAATCACCCAATTTTTTCACCATGTGTTAAAAAATTGTGTTTATACTATTCTATAGTCTGGTAAGTATGCAATAGCATTATGTCTAAAAAACTCATTTACCTACATTAATTAATGACATTTTACTAGTAAAAGTGCTAATGGTCCTCTGAGCTTTTAGGGAGCGTGTTTGCTGGGTTTGCTGGTAGGGAGGATCTTACCTCGATACTGCGGGCTACAGACTGATCCGGGTATTGGTTGCTAAAAGTTGGGGAGGTTGCGGCAATTTCTTACAATAAAACAACAGTGAAGTGTAACAAATTAATGGACTCTTCCTTTCACTGAAAATGCCACTGTAGATTGTGATGCCATTTGATAGCATCTTACCCTCTCAAACCCTGCCACTGCTTTATTGACTAACTTTATGTAATACACATGTATTGTACAGCTTTTATTGGCATTTGAACAATGTTCACATCTTTATTAAAAGCAGAGTCTGTCCCATTAAACTACTTTCTTGGCAAACCCAAAAGAAGTAACTCCCTATTGATTCAAGTTTTATCATGGTATTATAGCAATTCAAATATCTTTGGACTTCGTATTCTGGCTCTGTTGCTATTTCCACCACATCTGCAGTTATTTCCTCCACTAAAGCTATGAATCCTCTGAAGTAATTCAGGAGGGTTATATTCAACTTCTTACAAACTCCTGTTAATGTTGCTAGTCTGGCCTCCTCCTATGAATCGTGAATGCCTCTAGTGAATTCTTCCCAGAAGGTTTTCACATTACTCTGTTCAGATCCATCAGAGGAATCACTATTGGCAGCCACAGCCTCACGCAATGTATTATATTTCCTAACCCCTAAGACATTATAGTCATAATTACTCTGTGAACCACAAGCTGGAGCATGAATGTTGTTTTAGCAGGCATAAAAACAATTTCTTACATCTTCATTGGAGTGCTTACATGACGAGGCACATTGTCAATGAACAATAACACTGATATTTTAATACGAATATTTTATTCTGAGCAGTAGGTTTTAACCGTGCACTTAAAATTTTCAGTAAACCATGCTGAAAACAGTTTATTGTCTAGGCTTTGTTTTCCATTTACAGAGCAGAGATAGAGTAAGTTCAGTATAATTCTTAGGGGTTCTAGATGTTGACTCTTTTGCTAGGAACTGAATATAGCTGGTGGCTTTAAGCTAAAATGCTCATACACTATTCTAATTTACCTTAAAACCATCAGCTGCATTAGTCCCAGCAAGAGCCAACCTTCCCTTTGAAACTTGAAAATGGAGCATTTACTTCTCCTCTCTAGTGATGAAAGGCCTAGATCATATCTTCTCCTTGTATAAAGTTTTTTCATCCACATGGAAAAGCTCTTGCCTAGGGTTGCCACCTTCATCAATGATCTCAGCTAGATCATCTGTATACGTTGCTGCAACTTCTACATCAGCACTTGCACCTTTATGCACAGAGAATATATTTTTTTCAATCTCCTAAACAAACTTTTGCTAGTTTTGAACTTCTTTCCTGCATTTTTCTAACCTTTCTCATTTTCATAGAATTAAAGAAAGTTAAGAATTTGCTCTGAATTAGGCTTTGGCTCTGTGGCTGGTACAGAGCACTCAATCTTTCTACATAGCAGAAATAAGGATATTTTGCTTTCTTCTCATTTGAGTGTTCACTGGAGTAGCACTTTACATTTCCTTCAAGTATTTTTTCCTTTGCATTCACAACTTGACCAACAGTTTTGTACAATAGCCTAGCTTTCTGTCTATCTCAGCTGTCAACATGCCTTCTTCACTAAGCTTAATCATGTCTAGCTTTTGGTTTAAAGTGCAAGTTTGCAACTCTTCCTTTCACTTGGACATTTAGAGACCTTATGTGGTTCCTAATTGCCTAATTTCAACAGTGTTTTGTCTCGGGAAACAGGAAGGGCTGAGGAAAGGGGGAGTGGCTAGTGAGCAGAGCAATCAGAACACACACATTTATTGATTACATTCATCATCTTATATGAGCATGGTTGATAGCACCTCAAAATAATTATAATAGTAATTTCAAAGATCACTGATCACAGATCTCCATAACAGATATAAATAATGAAAAAGTTTGTAGGAATTACCAAACTGTGACACAAAACATGAAGTGAGTACATGCTATCAAGGATAAAGTTGCAAATAAACTTGCTTTACACAGGCTTGTCACATTCCTTCAATTTGTAAAGAAAAAATATAATATCTGCAAAGCAAACTAAAGTATAATAAATGAGGTATGCCTGAATATATATATGCATATATATATATATTTAATCTCTCTCTCTCTACATATTTATGTGTGCATGAGTGTACATACCATCATGTGTCACTTAGCATATGACACATCTGAAACATGCATGGTTAAGCATTCTGCTGTTGTATGTACATCATAGAAAGTGTTACACAAACCTTGATGGAATAGCCCACTCCAAGTCTAGGCTGTATGGTATGAGCCATTGCTCCTAGCAGTCCCCACTGGTATGCAACTAATAGGCTACAGCCTACTAAAACATAGACTGCTGTAAAACAATGTCTATAGTGTTTGTGTATGTAAACAGCTAAACAAACATAAGGTACAATGAAGTACAGTACCTTCATCTTATGAGATTGCTATTGTATTTGTGGTCCATCATTGATGAAAACATTACGTGGCACATGACTACATTTTATACACGCACACACACACATGCACACACACAAGACTTTTCTATTCTAGCTATAGTCAAGCATTCTAGACATACCTGTTCTTCCTCATTCAGACCATATGATTTGATAATAACATGTGAAACCTCATAGTTGTAACTTCCTTTTATTATGTTATGATATATTCAGACACTGCATATTAAGGAGATTTTAAAACTAGAATTACAGCAGAAATTATTTCTGGTTCCTTTCTATACTGATGCAAAGTAATATCTTACTGACCTTCTGCCTGGGGTCAGTATTCTTATACGATCTTTGACTAAGAAAATGTTAGTAGAATTGACATACTGTTACTTTCAGACAGGAATAAGTAATTGCTAGATGTTTTGAATCTTTCAATCACTCTTTCAGTCTGGCTCATAAAAGATGGTTTCTCTGATGACCACATAAATTTGCAAGGAGATTTAGCTAGGTATTAACTCACTGAGATCAGAAAGGTTGTTGTCATGGCATAACATATCATGACATGACTGACACAGAAACTTTCTCACTTCATTATGTTTTATTATCATTTCTCTCTTACCCTGTGGTGGTAAGTATCTTTTTAAAAACTAAAAAGACCTGTATGTTCATTTGCAGAGATCACAAAACAGAGCTAACTAGTGTGACCATTACTGCAAAAGACCCAAAAGTGAAAAAGTGGAAAGAGAAAGCAGGCAAAATTTATTGGATTAGTGCCTATGGTTTCAACTGTCTATTTCATTCCTTTTTCCATGGCCTCTTCAACTTCCAAATTGCAAGAAGGGTCATAGATTATAATACATGAAGTATTCTTCCTCAGTTGCTACTAGCCTATTCTCACTCAGGTAAGTCATAACGAATAAGTTCTATTTCCCTTAGAAAAAGAATTGTACTACCTGGGGTGATAGAATAAACATTGTTGTGAGCCAAATTACATTAATAGAATGTGGTTCAATGAGGCCAACGTGAAATCTATGACTATCCTTGTGCAAGTACATGTAGGCAATGATCTAGACCAATGATCTAGACTCAACATAAGGAACTAGGACTGCTGTATTGATAGATACACATGGTTCATGTCCAGTCTATGAAAATTAGGTAAACTTAAGGAGGTGGTCAATGTAGGGAGGTGGTTAACCATGGGTCTACAATATTAATGGTGACTAGAATGATGTTTTGATATATGTATACACTGTGGAATGGCTAAATCTGGCTATTAAACAAATGTACTAACACATCATATTTTGTGGTAAGATCACTTAACATCTACATTGGTAGTAGTTTTCAGGTACACAATGTATATTAACTGTAGTCAACATGATGTACCATAGATATATTCTATATTACTCTTGAATTTTCATGTTTTGTGGAATAAGTTCTGTATGTGGAGGGAGATGTGACAAGTTTCTGCAAATACACATAAGCCTATGTAGTTAGAAATAAACATTATATATCTACATATGTAGTAAAATATTAAGGTATTAATCAATGAATAAGTATAATCCATATTATATTGGTGAGACAGCATAATAGATTCAGTTTGCTATTGATTATTGTTCATATTGACCATTTAGTATTTCTGAACTAGTGACCTCCTCTCTGCATTGGTAAGTGATACACTTTAAGAGCAAGAAGTGCAAAAAGAAGTTGGATTTATGTGAAATTTTATGGTATTTTATCTCATGTTTCACTCATTAACATTTATTCTGGGTATTTGGAACTTGATATTTTTCGTATCATTTCAATTCATCACTTTATTCTTAACATTCCATTTATAGGGCATTCTCTCTTATATCCATTTTTGACGCTAGAAATGGAAAGGTTGCAAATAACATAGCTGAGCAGAATAAGTGAGAATAGGATAGGTCAGGTTCACTCTGGCAAGAAATTGGATGTTACAATGGATCCAAATTTATTTTGGGAATTTGTTATAAACCACTAGATGAAAAACACCATGAAGTTGAGGAAATGGTCTGTGAAATAAAAAGAGCCTGTGATAAAGGGGAAAGAAACTGATGAAGAATTTTAATTATCTAGTAAAAAGCCAAGGAAATAAAAAGCACTTGATTCAAAAGTACTTAAAATTGCTTTATAGTCAATCGTATTACCCCCATTACCTATTTGTACTCAAATTAAGACAGAACTTCTGTAGAATTTCAGAGTATACATTATTTTTAAATATTTTTGTTTTGTTTTGCATTTCTAAAAGTTTCCTTAATTTAACATAGATACTCAAAATTGGTTATTAATTTGATTGCTTACAAATTCAAATATAAAGATGATTAATACTGAGTATACATCCAGATAATCAATTTGCTACAGTCACAATTTTTCACTGCATATAATACAAATTAAAATCAATTTTGAAGCTTTTTCTTAGTTCAAAATAACATTTTGATTGTAATTAAAAAGCAAATAAAAACAGACAAGAAATATGCAATGGGCTAAGCATATGGAAAATAAAGTTGAATATGTATTAACATGTGTATTTCAAAAAAAAAAAAATAACCACAGTGGGTTCATATGTTCAGAGTACAAAAAGCACTGGAAATATATCTAGACACATTTTGGAATGCCTATATACTTAAGCACTGCAAAGAGGAATTAATCTAACAAAATGTTCAAAGCCCAATGTTAACCTTAAATAAAAGCACTTCACCTAAATTGACCAAATAAACTTGAACTGGATATACAATTATCACTAGTATGCTTTACCCAAAATTATTGCTGGAAAGCTTTGTTTTAAAAGAGGAAAAAAAAAAAAAAAAAAAAAAAATAATTGTCAAAAAAGTGCTTATAACCAGCTATATTTCCATTATTCTGGATACTATCTGCTAATTGGTTTAACTCCCAGGGTAGGCACTTATTATCATTGTATGTTGAAATCTCTTATTATTAATATATAGGTAGATTTTGCTCAGGTCACTGGTGTGTTGACTTCTATAAAAAAAATAAAAAGTACTAATCAGCATGGTAAGAGATATTAATTTTACTAATTACTTGCTTTAAAATAGTAGCTTTATATATAGCATTTGAATACATATATCAACTAATAAAGGCATGATACTGTGTTAGGTTACACAAGTGGTTTGTAAGGTGAATCCAAGAATAATTACCTTTCATCTTCTATAAGTGTGACAATAGAACATAGCTATTTTACTTTAGCATAAAATATAGCAAAAGAGTTACCTTAAAAAAAAAAAAAAAAAAAAAAATCAATGGGTACCTGAACTACAGTGTTGCAATGAGACAGGACATCATTCTTGAAAATTTGCTGAAGAAACATCATTTCTCCTGATAAAATTTAGCACAAATTGCTATTGTTTAGCACATTGGCTAAACCTCAACCTTCTGATAGCTGAGTGGTTGGGTTCATTGCCCAACATTGCCACTTGTTAAACTAATGCCTTGCTCAGGTTTCTTACCCTCTTGGTATCTCAGCCCCCTAATCTGAAATATGAGGAAAATAATGATACCTACATACCTTAGAGGTTTATTGATTGAGTTAAATTAGAGAATAATATAAAATGCCTAGTATGTACCGATGTGACCATTGTTGTATAAAAATGAGATTTTCTGCCTTTATGCTGCTGTTTTACTTTGAAAATCAAAGGAAATGACTCATTAAAGAGTGTGCATTGTTTCACTAATAAAATGAGAGATGAGTCTAGAAAAGAAATAATATAATTGGTTTCCTCTAGCCGGGGTCCGCAAACTTTTTAAACAGAAGGCCAGTTCACTGCCCCTCAGACCATTGGAGGGCCGAACTATAGTTTAAAAAACAAGCAAGCAAACAAACAAACAAACAAAACTATGAACAAATTCCTATGCACACTGCAGCATATACCTTACTTTGAAGTAAAAAAAAAAAAAAAAAAAAAAAAAAAACGGGAACAAATACAATCACACCACTGCATGTGGTCCGCGGGCTGTAGTTTGAGGACCCCTGCTAGGGTTATGGTCCATATAAAGAAGTCTTGGTGTTTCTAAGTGTACAAATTTATATTCAAGAACTTAGTAGGAAATATGTATAGTGCATTTTTTTTTTTTTTTTTTAGCATTTTACAATGATTCCAATCATTGTTTTTTTCATTCTCACTGATAGGTTTAGGAATGTTTTCTCCTTGATACAAAATTCAAGTAAATTTTTTAAAACATAGAACTACTATGATAGACTATTAGTGATACAACTTCCCTTTGTGTTTATTATGAAGACATTTTTTCTGGAAAATTTACCTACTCAAAAACAACAGTAATATTTACATCACTCCAGTAAACAACATAAAAATGTAGTTGATTATTTCTAGCAGTTTTCATCAATCACAAGTTAGGTAAGCATGTCATAGCTAAACTTATTTTAGATAACTTTAATGATTAAAGAGTAATATATGGACAATGGACACTGGATATGACAATGTTATATTTGTGAGTTTATTTTTAAGGAAACTATGGTTTCCCCCATGAACAGTAGGGTAGTATCCTTCTATCTGGTTGTTTCATAATATTATGTTTTACAAGAGATAAAAGAAGAAAAAATATGTTAGACCAGGAGAAACACTGGGATAGCAAAACCCATATAGCCCCAAAGTACCTAAGACAACTTTTTGCATAATTTCCATAAACTTAAAATGCAATTTCTATTAATATGTTCGTATTTCCCTTAGGAATTATTTTACATTAACAGCTATTTCATGCTTAAAATTATCTCTTTTTAATTTGAACAAAATGTGATCCTCATCAAATATCTCATGACTATACAGCCTAAAATATTTCAGTTAAATGTGATATTTAAATGTAATGCATTATAATAACATACAAATGTTAAAAATCAGAAAATAATTTTAATAATAATGAAGTTTTATTATCATTATCCTCATTGCTTGCCAAAGTAGCATTTAATTCTTAATAAAATTTCTATAAATAATACATTATGAAAACTTATTAAGTAATTAGAGAAACCTGAGATACTCTTTTAGGATAAAATCACTTTTCTCAGTAAATCTTGGAAAACCATGTGGTTTAACATTTATTATTTTACTGAAAAAATATTTTGCTTACTGAAGTCAGCTAAATATTTTGTCAAAGATCACAAAGAGTAAACAAAAATGTCTAATTCTGAATGTAGATTTTCCTAATGGATTCCAGTCCATTTTTAAGATTTAAATAAAATACTATATTTAAAGCAACTAATTTAATGTTCTTAATAATGATCTATTTTTTTTTTTAATTTTTATAAATTATATATTTTGGGTAAAGAAGATAAGTAGCACACATAGTTAATTGAAAAAAGAAAAACAAATATTTATTAGTCAAATTAAAAATAAATGTATGCATTCTAACACTCTGTGACCACAGAGAAGACTATTTCCTTACTTCATGCACATAACTCACACAAACATATCCACATCCACACAGGAGTAACAACTACAGAAATTATTAAAAAATAATGCCACATACTTTTACTTAATTTTATAAATAGGCTATGAAGTTGTGCACCTTTGGGGGAATTTATTTTCTTACCAAAATTAGTCCACTTCTTTTGAATTTTGCATAATCTTTGATTATACGTCAACCATGACAGAAAGAAATCTTCTCATAAGAATTTTTTTTCTTAAATATTTTACTGTGTATCATTGTTATTAGGTTCACCAGGCTTACCATATTGTTCTGCAGATTTTGAAAAATATTCAGATATGAGAAAAACACCACAAGTGTTCAATCAGTCCAACACTTCCCCATGTCAATTTCATGTCATGTTGTGGTCAACTTCTTTTTACCAGCCTTTGGCAACACTGATCATTCCTGTCCTTAATATTAATAGTTTTTCATTTTCCACAAAGTCATATCATTGTAATTAAATTTACATTGACATTGGGTATTTTCACATAGCATTGGTGCATTTGAAATTTATCCATATTTTTCTCTTCAATGTCTATTTTATAATGTATTTATTGACTCACCAGTAGACGACGTTTGGATTTTTCCCAGTTTCAGGTGATTATAAATCAAATCACTAAGAATGTTCATATGTTGAATTTTTGCTCAACATAAATTTGTATTTTACTTAGTAAATACCTAAAAGGAAGATTTCTGGGACTTAAAGTCAGAATATGTTTGAGTTTGTATGATTGCAAAACTGATTTCTGAAATGACTGTACCATTTTGTATAGACAAAATACATAATAATTTTAGTTGTTCTATATCCCAGTCACACCTGGTGTTATGAGTGTTGTTTCTGTGTTCTTGTTGCTTTGTTTGTTTTTCACATTTTCCATATTATGGCTTTAAATTTGCATTTATATTTTGATTAATAAAATTGAGAATCTTTTAAGTGCTTTTCTAGTTTCTAATTTATAACTGTTGTAGGCCCTTAGAAAACACTTTGAATGAAAATATTTTGAAAAATACTCCTTCATGTATTGTAATCTCATTATATCCTATAAATTGAACCAATCATTATTTCAATTAAAAATAACATTAAACTGAAAAAAAAGGGTAGAAAATGATTAGATCTTTTATCCCAACTTTTTCTATAATAAAAAAGTACTTCCCTTCTCATTCCTCTATAGTGGATCAACTTTCTTGGTTTTTTACTAAATGAATACCAAAAAAGACCAATATTCAACTATCATGAGTGAGGTGATAGTATATCTTAACTTAAAAATTATTCTAATGATAATCTATTAAACATATTATTTTATAATTCTAACTGCAAAAATTGTTATTTATGAAAGAAATGCATCATTCAGATATTAGAGAAAAATGCTTCAAATAATTAGGAAATGGGAAATCTCTAAAGATAAACCTGAAATTTTAGTATACTTACCCAAAAGTCACAAATTATGCTTGTTGAGCTATTCTGACATCAAGAACATCTATAAATATGAAATCTGTTTACTTGAAGTATGTTTCTACAGAAATTAACTATATGGTGTTAATCACCAGTTTGTAACCATAGGTACTTCTGACAGTTTGAAGTTATTAACACTTTTGAACATAAAATAATGCCCTATACATTAATTTCATTGGGGTAATATTTTAAATCAGACAAGGTCTGCCGGTTCAAGTTTGACCTGAATTTACCCCAACAAAGCTAACCACTCAGAGAAACCTAATCAGTGAATCTTAATCAGCAAAGAACTAGACCGTGCTTCTAGGCACTAGACTCTTTTCACAGAAGTGAAGTAGAATATTTTAAGTGAGTTTTGATTAAAAATACATTTCTACCAGATTTTGAGCCAGCATCAACCCCATCCTACAGAGGTCACCATTCACCAGATAAGATTCAGCCATATACATTCATATTTCAAAAGCCATTATAGAGGTGCTTTGCTTTTGTATTAAACATTCCATGCATATACTATCAATCAAAGAAGTTTTGGGAAAGAAGTATGATTGTAGAAATAAAATAGTATTTGATTGTTGTTTTTTTTTAAACACAACTTTTCAGCCACAATGCATTGTATCAATCAATTGAAGTAATTGAATACAAAAGCATATTTTTGCTTCTTTTCCCCTCCATTTAATTCTGCTCAAGTCAAAAAGCTCTCGTGATAATAAATGATGAATTCTTTGAGAGTGTATATAGATAGATGAGTATTTAACAATTTGGAAAGGTGATAGTTTTTGAATAAAATAACACCAGAGTTTTATACTCTATGTTGGTAGTGTAATCACATGTACATATCCTTACATTCAAAGATAGGCAACATCATAATAAATGCAGATAAAAATAGTTTATAAATATTGAAATTTAAATGCAGCTATAGTACTGGTTAATTCATAAACTAGTGAAGTCTTGGATAGTGAATGAGTTCAGTCTAGAAAAGAAAAATAGAAAGTACAGTGTTATATGTGGCAATTTCACAAACAGAACAGCTTTTTGTTGTGTACTATTCAGTTTATTTTTCCTCTTCATTTTCAAAGAGTAGATTGCACATTATAAACATTTTGACTTAAAAGTAAATATGGTTTTATTATTAACCACACATTTTGAAACGGGGCTGGCACAAATATCTCCTGTGGGATATTTGTTGACATCAGTGGTTACACCTATTGGCACAGAGAATATATAAATATAATAAAGTTTTTAAAAGTCTTTAATTGGCACAGTTAAATTATATGTATAATTTACTTAGATTCTGTAAAATTGACAATGCATAAAATCAACTTGTGTGTATTAATATAAGCCAAAATTCTTCCAGCAAATACCACATCTTCCAATAAATCTTCTGACATATTTTACTATAAATGTCTATTCAGTTTGGAGCTATTCCAAAAAAACACTACATCTCTAGAACCATATTACCAGATTACACGTGATGTGTAAATTCAGGTATCAACAGAATTGTATTAGAGTAGATTTTTTTCTAATTTTACAAATATATGAGTTGTAAATATACATCTGCCTACATCTAATCCTGAGTGACAAATTTAGCAGTTCATTTAAGGTAAATATGATTACAAAAATCTATGATTTTTGTACTGTGCTGTATTATCTTACTTTAACCTACTATCTTTAAATATAATGATAGAAGAGGGAAGGATTTTTGCAGCTTGAAAAGCATAAAGTTGCATAGTATGGAATAAATTTTGAGCCACAGTGCCTGGGTATATTTGTCAGAGTTTTCCAGAGAAAGTGAATCAATTGTGTGCATAATATATGTATATGTACATACACATATATAATGCCCCCCCACATACATATTTAAGTTTATTATATGAAATTGGTTCATTGGCTATGAAATATGAGATGTCTCGCAACCTGTTTGTGAGCTGGAGACTCAGGAAAGTCAATAGTTCTAGACTGTGTCTGAGGCCTGAATATCAGGAGAATAGATGGTCTGTGTTCTACTTCAAGTCTAAAGGTCTGAGAGTCAGGAACACTTATGGTGTAAGTCTGAGGTGAGGGAAGGATAATATTGATATCCCACCTGAGTCAGTCAGGCAGAGAAAGAAAGTTCTTTCCTTGGCCTTTTTGGTTTTATTCAGACCCTCAGTGGATGGGATGGTGCTCACCTATATTGGGGAGGGCAATCTGCTTCGTCAGTTTACCAATTCCAATGCTAATCTCTTCCAGAAATATTCTCATGGACATATGCAGAAATAATGTATAACTAAATATCTAGGCACCTTATAATCCAGTAACATTAAAACATAAAATTAATCATTTCACTAGGTTAAAATCATGTCTCTGTTGCATTTTACTTGTGTAAATTATGGAAATTAACATAGTAAAATAAGAAGAGGTTTATTAACTTCTTTGAAACTTATATTCTCCATATGTAAAATGTGTAGAATAATAAACCTAGTGTTGTTGTGCAGGTGAGTTAACACTTAAATGCTTAAAATTGATTCATGAAGAAAGGATTTCCAGTATGAAAGTAGGAGGAGCTCTGTGGACATATTCCCTATTAAACTGATAAAAGTTTTACAATTTAAAAATTAAAGTTTCTATAAGTGGTCATAAGTACATATAACAAATGAACAAACATCTATTCAAGACAATTTACTACAATTTGATAAGGAAGAAAGAGTCTGTACTATGTAAACTGATACCTTCCCACTGTCTCCACCTCAGCAAAATAGAAACTTCTTTCCATGCTGGTGCATTCCAGAACACAGAGATACTTCTCCCTAAGTACCAGCCAAAGCACTATCTTCCAAGAGAAGGAAAGTGTCATCAATTCTCATCCTGGCCACACCTACCTGTTGCTGAGATATATACAAATAATAGGTATTATACAAATAAACAATAGAAAGATACTAAAATTTCAAAAAAAAAAATACAAAATTGACAAACCTTTAACTACATTAACCAAGGAAAAAGAGAAAACATGCAAATATACTGGAAAGATAAATAAAAGGGGACCTTATTACTGACCTTAGAGAAATGAAATAAAAATATTATAAAGCAATAAGGCAAGTAATATGTTATCCAAACTAGGTACCCTAGATAAAGTGGGCCAATGGCTAAAAATATATAAACTATAAAAGTTGACCCCAGAAGAAACAGATAACTTGAATGGACCCATAATAAGATATGGAATTGGTAAACAAAAATGACACAAAAGGAAAAGTTCAGGCCTAGATGTCTTTACTGCTGTATTCTACCAAATATTTAAAGAAGAAATAATACCAATTCTTCCTACACTCTTCCACAAAATAGAAAAATGGAATATTTTCCAATTCATTATATGAGACTAGACATCATATCACTTTGTATGAACAAAGACATCATAAGAAACCTATAGATCAATGTTGCTTATAAATATGAATGCAAAATACTCTGCTGAACAGCAGAAGATGGAACCCAGGAAAAGAATTATACAGCATGATGAAGTAGGATTTTTTTTCCTAGGAATGCAAGAGTGGGCCAACATACAAGAATGAATTAATTTAATATACCATTCCAATTAAACAAAAAGAAAAATCACATTGTAATCTCAAAAAATGTAGAAAAAAATTTGACAAAACCCAAAGAGCTTTCAAATAAAAAAATACTTAATAAACTTGGAATAGAATATAATTTCATAAAATGGATATAGGGCTCTAATAAGTATCCATAAATATCATCATACTTAGTGGTGAAAAACTAGATGCTTTCCCCTTCATATCATGAAGAAGAAAAGAATGCCTTCTCCGAAAGTTACACTAAACATTTCACTGGACGGTCTAGCTGGGAGAATAGGTCAAAAAAATGACTTGCAGATTGGAAAGAAAGAAATAAAGCTTTATTTGTGGATGAAGTGACCCTGCATGTAGAAATTTCCAAGGAATTCACTACAAAGCTATCACAATTAATAAGCGAGCTTGCCAGGGCAATAGAACACAAGTCAAAACAGAAAAATTAATTGTATTTCTAATACACCTGCAATGAAAACTGAAAAATAAAATTAAGTGAATGTTTGCTTTTAAAGTAGCATCAAAAATATTAAGACGTTTAGGCATAAATTTAATAAAACTGTGCTAAACAAAATCTGAACACTATAAAACATTGTGAAATAAATTAAAGAAGGTCTAAATTAATAGAAAACATCTATGATCACCTTTCAAAAGACCTAATATTGCCATAAAAATGACAATATTGCACAAACTGATCCACAGATTTAACACAATTGCTATCAGAATACCAGTTGACATTTTTGTAGAAATTGACAAGTCAAATATAAATTTATATTGAATTTTAAGTTATCTAGAATAACCAAAACATTCACAAAAGGGAAAACAAAATTAGGAGAATACATTTCCTGATTTTAAAACTTACTACAAAGCAGTCATAGTCAATATAGTTTGGTAATGATGTAACAGTAGATGTTTAGCTCAATGTAATAGAATTAAGAGTCCAGAAATACATTGATGTATCTATGTTCAAATGATTTTTTTACAAGGGTTCCAAGGGCATTCACTAGGAGAAAAATAGACTTTTCAATAAATGGTACTGGAATAAATAAATATCTCCTAATATTAAAGAAATATAAAGTTGAACTCTTCCCTCCACCTTATGTGAAAAATGACTCAAATGAATCAACTATTTTAATGTGAAAACCAAAATTATAAAGATAAGTAGTAAATATAAGGATATATATGCATGACTTCACATTTTCCCAATGGATGCATAAATATGACACTGAAAGTATAGAGATACACACTTTGAACTTCATATATATAATATACATATATACATATTGTTTTTAATCTACATTATTAAGTAAAATAACAACACAAAAAAGGAGTAAAATATTTTCAAATCATACATTTTATAAAAGACTTGCATTTTTGATAAATGATGAACTCTTACAACTTAATAATAAAATAACCCAATTACAATAGGGTAATGGATCTGAATAGGCGTTTCTCCTAAGACCATAAGCAAATGGCCTTTAAGGTCAAGAAAATTCTCACCTTCCTCAATTACCAACAAAATCAAAATCAAAACCATAATGAGTTACTATTTCACAATCACTTAAATGGGTATATTCAAAATGTAAGATGAAAAGAAGTGCTTGTGAAACAGTGGAGAAATCAAAATCCTAATATACTGTTGGTGGCATTGTAAAAGGGTGCAGTCCAAATCATATACAGCAATCCACCAATTCACTGAATGTCTCCAGCTGTCCGTCCACACCAATAATCCACGCGCGGGAAAGGTCCAGACCCCTCTTCCTCTCACCTGATGACTTGCGAGAGAAAATGCCAGGAAGGCTATGTTAACCAGTGTGATGAAAATGTGTCAAACTGTTTATAAAACCAATGTATGGTGCCCCATGATCACATTAATGTACACAGTTATGATTTAATATTAATAAAAAAAAAGGCTGCAGTCACTGTGGTAAACAGTCTAATAGGTTCTGAAACATTTATACATTTGCTATCACGTCACTCAGCAATTCCATTCCTAAGTATGTACCCAAGAGAAATGAAAATCTATTTACACATAATAAGTTGTACCTGAATGTTTATATCAGTATTAATTCATAAAAGCTAAAAGCTGAAAATAACTCCAATGTTCTCCTTGGGATATTGCTAGTTTAGTAGAATCTATCAGAAATGAAACTTATTCAATATAGCATACAACAAAAAAAGCAAAATATAGCTCTTGCATGCCACGTAGAAAAGGTATTCAACATATCTAGGTAACAGTTGTTGAATAAAAGAATATGATATATATCGATCTGGTTTTTGAATTATGTAATAGGTATGCTACATACTGCAATCTTGTCAGCTGAAAAATAATCTCCAAAAAATATGATCATAAATCATTAGTGGTTTTATATTTGAAAAGGCAAATTTCCTTTGGGAAGTGAAGTGCAAAGGTACATATTAAAAGTTCACCCTGTATAATCGAGCAGCAACTTACTTATCTCTACCAGCTCTTCCACTTACAGACTATAACTCCTGCAGAATAAGTTGTCCTAAATCAATGTTCAATAGTTATTTATATTTATTCATAATCCAAAAACTGCATGGGCAAGTTGACAATTGATTTGATCACATACAGACTGAAATAACTTTTTTCTCTCTTGGAAGAGAGGTTCTTAAACCTACAAAAACATTTTTCAAGCCATTTGTTGAATTACAAATAACAAATCACAGTCATTTTAGTATTTTCACAGAAATTGCTGGGTCATTGCATATGAGAATTTTTTTACTATGACTGTATTTATGTATCGGTACAAGAAAAGGGAATAAAAGGAAGAGGAATAGACAGCAAAGTGGTTATTATACCACCCTGCTGTCCAACAATCACTATTCCAATGTTTGGTAGAATGTCTGTGATGGGTTTGACTACAAATTTATTGCCATTTTTCTTGTCTTCCTTTCCTATTACTCTTTTATTTTTGAGGGTACATACTCAAAATGTAGTTAGTTACTACATGTAGTTACTCAAAATGTATAAAAAAAGATACTGGTTCATTTTCTTGCATATATTTTTGTTACGTTCATTTACATTTGGGACAGTTTGTTCTGAATAAATGTCTGCTTACTACCATTTCTGTGTCTAGATTTGTTTTCTATTTCCATTGCTTTTCCTTTTCATGCTTATGTTGTCAAAAGCCAGACAATAATTTTACAGTCATTACAAACTACTACTGAAATTCTCATAACTCACATCTCTGCCTCTGATTACCTACTCTCCTCAAAATGACACACATTTGATCACATACTCAAGATTATACTATCTTGCTTGCTATTATGTCTCTACACAATTTCCTTTTTGTTTTCTATAAATTTTTTGTGTCTATTTTTTTCACCACATATACCTTGTTAATTTTCATTGGCTGTCAATATGTGCAGAGCAGTATTCTAGAACATTTGCCTGACCAGCCTCAAATTGCTCTTCTTTAATACAGGTGCTTTTGAATTTTAATGAAAGAAGTCATAAAATTGAACTGATTGAAAAAGTAAATTTGATATAGTTGTTTTATTGTCAATTGGAATCCTAGTAAAGTGAAACTGCCTCTACCTAGATACAGCCAATGTGGTACCATGCCACTGGCCCGACCCTGTCACTCACCTCTTCCCCCGCC
>CAUYPK010130580.1:0-33621 GCA_963574355.1 Loris lydekkerianus
GACACGGGATGTGGCTTCAGAAAATCTGGGAATGAACCATATCGCTGCTAAAAGACGGCTGCTAGAGTGTGCCACTGGGAACTGCTGCTCTGGTGTGGTTCCTTCTCAGCCAACCGTCCTCTTCTTGCTCCCGTGCCCCAGAGTCAGCACTGACCAGCTTCAGCTTAGGTGCTGTCCACACCCCTCAAGAAATCACCCAAGAGTCTGGACTCCTGGGGAATAGGTCTCCAGACCTCAGAGTGAGAGTGGAGGGGAGTGCTGGGAGCTCAGGGTTGCAGGTAGAGAATATATACAGTTTTATACAGCTTTATGCCTGGCTGTATTGCTGCTAAAAGATGTGCCTCAGGGAACTGCTACTGCTCTGGTGTGGTTCCCTCTCAGATGACTGTCCTCTCCTCACTTCCATGCCCCAGAGTCAGCGTTGACCAGCTGCAGTTTAGGCACTGTCCACACCTCTCGAGAAATCACCCAAGAATCTGAACTCCTGGGGGTCAGACCTCTAGACCTCAGAGTGAGAGTGGAGGGGAGTGCTGGGAGCTCAAAGTTGCAGGTAGAGAATATATACAGTTTTATACAGTTTTATGCCTGGCAGGAGAACGCCATGGCACCCTAGTAGGGGAGGTGGGTCCAGTTTTTAGAGGGTCTCTCCCGTGGAGTGTAGTGGAAGGACCTTTGAACTCTGCCTGTTTGTTTGTGGGGCACTTCTAGCCATTCTCATGGGGGAAGGGACTCCCGTCTGCTTGGTGATGGATTTTGTACCTTTTGTTTGTATTCTTGTGGTCACAGCTCACCTCAGCAGGGTTGATATGCATTCTTCAACCTTCTCTCTTGGTGCAGCTCAAATCCACCAGGTTACTTGCTAAATTTTTGTCCTTTAACTCTTCTTCTGGACGGGAGCCTCTGTGGAAAGCTGGTTTCAGTCAGCCATCTTGTCTCTGCCTCACAGTGTATATATTTTGGAGGAAATAATTCAGTTCATAACATGCTACTTCTCTGGAAACCCACAAGCTCCTGGTTTATCCTGGTTTACATCTCAGACCACTTCTTAGAGTGACATTTTCAAGCTTATTCCTTACTGTTTAATTATTAAACATTGGTGTTACTCAAGATTTTGACATTGACTCCTTCCCATCTCACCCTTATAGGTGACCTCATCCACCCACCTGGCTTCATCCCACTAATACATAGAAAACTCCATTTTTTATATGAAAACTGGAAATGACTCGACCTTTCTGTGGATTTTCCTCTGCCTGGAATATAACAGACATTAAGGATGGTTGAGAATGGTGGTTGTATTTAAATTCATTTATCCTACAAAATGCACCATACTGACCCACTCATAGGAGGGACTTTCCAGAGTAATCTCAGATGAACTTGAGTGACCCTTGACAGAGTTCCTCCTCATCTGTAGCTGCTCTTGACATGAAGGTGGTGGGGGGTAGAGGGGAAATTCTGAGCTGCCAAGTGGATGAAAACAGTTTTTTAAAGCTGTCTGATAACCATCTACATAGCAACTCTTCTGGGACTCTGTCACTTTATAACTGAGGACTCTGATGTTATTGCCACACACTGTCAATGGAGAAGAGGGGGATTTTTTTTCATTTGAGCTGAGTTGTCCCATTTGCTAGGTTACAGTGAACAGTCTCAAGACATTGCAACTCTTGATTTTTGATGTAATTTTATATTTTCTGGGGTAATTAGTAATTAGAAATTTAAAAGGTAAAATCCAATCAATTACAAAGAGCCTGTACATTGAGTGCCTGTACTGGTTATCAAGTATTGTGCTAAAATGTGAGGTAGACAGGCAGGAAAACAGAAGACAGAAGGTTCCAGAGACAAGCTCCTCAACCTCTTCTCTGACATCACTGTGCCTGGGCCAGCCTGGTTCTTTAAAATCAGAGTCACTCCTGGAGCATCTTGGACACAAGCCTTAGCTTGCCAGCCTCAGAACAGACCCCATCCATTTTGTGCAGAGGCACCCTACCTTGGTTTTCCGCTTACATATGCAGTTCTGGCCACTGGAGTTCCTTTTTCCAGAAACTATTTACTTACATGCATTCTGTATTTGCCCTGAGGTAATTTCGCCAAAGTGACAACTCTATCAAAACCTTCACAGGGATTTTGCTTAAGGGCATCTAACCTATTAAATGTTATATAAATGAACATAATTGCACTTATATATTTATTTTTTAATTGATACATAGTATGTGCACATATTTTGGGGGTACATGCATACAATGTGTAATGATCAAATCAGGGTATTTAGGATTTTCATCACCCCACACATTTATCATTTATTTCTTCATGTTGGGGACATTTCAAATCTCCTCTGTCTATTTTGAAATGTACAAATACATCACTGTTAACTATAGTCTCCCTGTTGTGTGACAGAACATGAGAACTTATTCCTTCTATCTGATCATATTTAAGTACCCATTAACCAACCTCCCTCTTCCATACCTCGACATGTCCTTCCCACTACCTTTCTCAGCCGTGAGTATCTGTCATTTTACCCTCTGCCTCTGATAGCAATGTCTTTAACTCTCACATATGAGTGAGAACACGCATGCAATGCTTGTCTGTCTGAGTCTGGCTTATTTCACTTAACATAATGACCCCCAGTTCCAATCATATTACTGCAAATGGCAGGATTTTATTCTTTTTTATGGCTGAATAGCATTCTATTATGTATATATAATTCCACCTTTTCTTTACCCATTCATCTTTTGGCAGACCTTTAGGTTATAGCCACACCTTAGCTTTTGTGATTAGTGCTGCAATAAATAAGGAGGTGCTGGCATCCCTTTGACACACTGATCTCCCTTCCCCTGGATTATATGGCAGTATTCTACAGCAGCCTGGGTGGACATGGGGGATGTCAGTGGGCTCCAGGGATGTAGCGATGTCATGGCTGGTGGGCTACTGGGCTCTCAAAATAGCACCATACAGTTGCCTTTTATGGAGAGGTGGAGGGGTGGTACCCAGCATGAGGTCCATCTCTCAAACTAGGCCAATGCTTCCTATGCCAATCTTGGGACCTGTGAGGGTCAAGGAGCTCGGATATAGCCAGGACTGCAGAGGTGGGGATATGGAGCACTCTGACTTACTTTGTTCCTATGCTGGGAAGTTTCTCTGGTTCCCAGCTAATCCTGTCTAGGCTAGCTACTTCACTTCCCTCCCTTCTGTACTTAGAGGCTCCTGTCAACACACTACTGAATTTCAATGTTCTCTCTTAGAGGCTCTGTTCCAGCTGTAGTTATCTACTCACTGTTTTGGTCCTTTTTCTTGGAAGAGGAAAAAACACCCTATGAAACTTCCTTTCCATGGGTAACACAGAGCTCTCTTGTCTAACCTCGTCCAAATTTGTCTAAAAACTTAGGACAAGGACAAATGGGATTTCATGGCATATGCCCAAATCAGTGCAAAAAGAAAACCTCTAACCATTAGGAAAAAGGGAGACTCAGATACCTCATGTAGCTTTGAAGAAAAAACAAAAATAAAAGGAACAACTTCACCCCATTTTGAGTAGAGTTAAGTGTGTTCCAGAAAAATGGGGGTTAACTGTGCTAGAATGATCTGTCCCTCCCAGTCCTGTTCCCTTCCAGGAACACCAGTGTATTTTTCCTGGATATGAGGCTCTCACTGAATTTAAAAGGCACTTGGGGAAGTGAAGACTTACAAGCAAGAGGAAATGAGAGGGGGATAAAAACCAACTTCTGATTTCAGCTAAACTCACCCACTTGGGGGAAAAAAAAAAAGAGGTGACAGTTTTGACCTTAGAAAGCAGCAGAGTAGTAAGAAAAGAAAAGTCAACTTGAGCTCAAGTCCAGTTTACTCTTTGATGGCTAAATAAATGTTAAATTACTTCGTCAATGTTTTTCAGTGAATGGTTTTGGAGTGGGAGTGGTGAAAAAAGAAGGGAAAAGATATTAACTACTGTACATAAAACAACCAGCTCAAACAGCCTAGGGCCAATTTTTACAGCTGGACTTTTATAAACTCCTTAAAGAGCTGGGTGAGGGACAGGTTTATGGTGTTACCATGGCAGTGCTGTAGTTTTTTGACAAAATATTGTGACACTGAAGCAGATGTACTGTGGGAGGTAGACATAGTGATTGGGACAAGTCTGAAGGAATTCAAGACCCTCACTAAATATTTCAGTGAAGAATGTCTCACTGAACTGTCCCTGGATTTAATTAGCTGTGAAGTGAAAGGTGAAGGGTCAACCTAAGGTCAGGGAAGGGGAAAGGAGGCCAGAGACACAGGCAGCTATTTGATATTTGCTGAATGCCACCTTATAGTCAATTAGAATAGAAAATTAGCCCAGCAGAAAAAGGAATAAGCGCTTCATTTCTTTAAATCAATTGGATATTACAGAATTTAATTTTTTAATTTCCATATGCAATTCTCTAAGATTCTTTCTGTTAATCCAGCAATTTCTTCCGAAGTGTTGAAAGTGCCTGCCAAGCAAGTTAGATGTATTTGCCGATTCTCAAAGTGAGAAACAATTTGATTGAGCTCAATTTAAAACAATTGGATTTTGTTTAATAATGTTTGGTGTCTGTATTTTCATATTACATGACTTCAAATGTTTTGGGGTTCTTTTGGTCTCATTTATAGTAAAAAAAGAAAAAGCTGGTAGCTTATTTATGTTTTTCTTCCTACAAAATCCAGAGCAAGCTTGTCTGTTTGAATAGAACAAACTCTGTGACTCTGTTAAGAATAAGAGCAGATTCACTGGGCGTATTGAGCACCTTAATGATTCACTGATGGTCTCATCAACTATTCCTTGAGCATCTGTTGTGGGCCAGGCTTTGTTCAAGGTACTGTGTTCCCACCACTTGACAGGACAGAAGGTCCTTGTCTTCATAGAGCCCAGTGGGTTGTGACAAAGAACAATGGCATCTCTTCAGAGCAGAGCTCTCAGGTGGGCAGAGGGAATTCTTAGCCTACTAACTAGAAGAACGATTAAATTGTTAGTCACCTCTGCAACAAATCCAAGTTACGGAGAGGCTCACTGATTTGCCAAAGATAACCAGCTATTTTAGCATGTACAGAAATACTGAATAATTCTCTGATTTCTGTTCTCCGGTTTAACCACTAGATAGATTTTCCATAGCATTTCTCATATATCCTCATATATACATTTATATCATAGTAAGGACACATTATAACTTCTTTTCATTTCTTAGAGTTTGTACTAATAGCAAAACTTCACAGACATACTCACTAAAGTGAGTATTTAGTCTGGCTTGAGTGATGTGAATGAGCAAATATTTCCTCTTCACCACCAATGTGGTAGAGAAGGGAGGGAAAATCAACTAGCTTTAACAAAGTCATAGAACAGTAAACTCAAAACAGGGACCTGAGTCATGTTAAGAGGGACGTGTTTGACCACCGTGACATAGCAGGTACTGACCATCCATCCAGGTCAAATTACACCCAGCCTTAGCCAAGGAATGCTAGTCTGAGCAGAAAGCACTAGGTAATTCTAACTGGGCCGATATCACAGAAGACCTCACAGGAACTCTGTTCAGCAGCAGGCTTATGGAGGAACCCGTCAGAGATGAGGCATAAGGTGGGGTAAACACAATCGTCTCTATCAGCTGCCCTTCAGGGCTGATATTGGAGCTTAAGGGCCTGATAGCAGTGAATGGTCAGAAGTTAAGGAGATAAGATATTGCATTTCCTTACCCCTACCCCCAGCAACTCATTCAGTTCACCTAGTTGAAATCTGTTTACTCAATGTCTGCTCTGTGGCAGTCATTGGACTGGGTGCTAAGGATATAATTCTGGACAAGAAAGACACTGTCCTATGTAATTCAATAGAATCATTGGCATAGGAAAGTGAGTTGGTAATCCAGATACTTCGGTAAACTATTGTTTTAATTGAGTGGAGTTGAATGCCCCTTGCTCTGGTCCCACCAAAGATCTATCATCCTGGAAGACACAGAAATAAGGACCTTCAAGGACTTTTACTCTCCAGTGGTCAGATGTGGCTGACACAAAGAGCAAGTTATCTCAGAGGTCCCTGCATACCCAGCAGTCTACGTGTGGCAGGATGTCATAGAGCAATACTGTCAGAGTCCTACAGCCTTCTTTCTATATGTGGAGAGTCTACGAGACTCACAGCAGCAACCCTGAGCTGTTAAAAGAGCGCATCCAAACTGGCAGTGGCATTTATACCCCATCACCCCTAGTGACTCAAAGCCAAACATCCTTTTCTACCAGTGACTAGTGCAGAAATCATTAACATATCTGTCTTTGTCTGGAAGAGACATTTGAAAGAAAAAGACCAGGAAACACAGTGCCTGTGGTTCATGACAAGTCTTTTTATGGTTTTTATGGGATTCTTAGTTGTTGCCTTATACAAACTAAACTTACTGATTACTCTTATTGATTCATAGAATGTGATCTTCCACTCAAGGACAATCCACTTAAACTAATTACAAGCAAAACAACATCAAAACTTTTGCCCAGGATGGCCATGTGGTTTCATGCCTATAATCCTAGCACTCTAGGAGGCTGAGGCAGGAGGATCCCTTGGGCTCAAGAGTTCAAGACCAGCCTGAGCAAGAGCAAGATCCCATCTCTACTAAAAATAGAAAAATTTTAGTAGTCTTTAGTCCCAGTGACTCAGAAGGCTGAAGCAGGAGAATCATTTGAGCTCAGGAATTTGAGGTTGCTGTGAGCTAGGCTGATGCCAGGGCACTCTAGCCTGGGGCCACAGAGGGAGACATTTGTCTAAACAAAACAAAGCAAAACATTTGCCTAAAAACAATGACTATCGTTCTTAAATACTACTTACAACCAGATTGGAAAGTTAGCTGTTTGTCCTTAGAATGGATGTAGGTCACGAGTTCAGGAGTACTGCTGTTGCTGAGATGGGAGAAGTCATTGGCAGTTAATCTGCTTCACTGACCCTCAGGTAATCAGAAAATAAGCAAAAAATTCTTCCTTTTCCCAGTTAGAAGGAAAAACACCTTCATAAACATAACTCTTTTGTAAAGTCAGTAGGATGATTATTTGAATACGCTTAGTTATCTCATAAAACCACAGATACATATTCAGCATGAATGAAATACAGTTTAAGAAAAGGCTGATCCTAAAATGCCAAAGCCCTTAAAACTTTCTTGAAAGACACGGAAGAAGATAAAGGTAAGGTTGAATTTGTATTTCCTATTGGGAAATGAGATAACAAGTGAGGGCTCACAGCAAGGTCTGCAATGTTGATAATCACTTAGACTTCCAGTAAGCTAAATCCTCAATAGTTATTTCCATAATATTCATTGAGTACCTCCTTAGGACAAGGCTCAGACTAGTATGCTTTAAGGGTGATACAGTTCATGTTTAAGATTTGATGTGGATTCATAGATTTTCATCTTCCATTCAAAGAGTAGATCTACTTAATCACAGAAGCAGGGTGTAATTTTTTTAAAAAAAATTACCTGCAAATGACTATGTTGGGAGAAAAATATCAGTGCCAGTCAAAACCAACTGAATTTTTGTTCCTTGACACATGTCATTAACAAAAGCCTCTAGCAACAAAAATTTTCCAGTTTTAATCAAGTGATAAACAAAAGGATATTCAAGCAAAAGGTATGAATGTTTGCTGTTGTTTAAAACATTTGTCCTAAGGTTGATTTTTATCACACCAGGGTTTTGAATAACTTGTATTTTCTTTAGCTCTGGGAAGATGATTTTCTTTACAAATCGCCATGACACAGAGAACACTTAGATACATAGACCTACCTACCACATGGATGTAGAATGCACTTCCGGGATCAAGTTTCTTTCAGTTTGTGGTTGTTGTTGTTGTTGTTGTTGTTGTTTTGAGACAGAGTCTCACTATGTCACTCTCAGTAGACTGCAGTGGTATCACAGATCACAGCAACCTCAAATTCTTGTGCTTAAGCGATTCTCTTCCCTCAGCCTCCCAAGTATCTGGGACTACAGACGCCCACCACAATGCCTGGCTATTTTTCGGTTGCAGTTGTCATTGTTGTTTAGCAGGCCTGGGCCAGGTTCAAACCCTCCAGCCCCAGTGTCTGTGGCTGGCACCCTAGCCACTGAGCTATAGGTGCTGAGCCAGGTTTCTTCCAGTTTGCAAGGTTGGGAGGACTTTGGAGGGAAAGGTGGATGCTGAGTTTTACTCAAACCAGTGAATCAATCAGTTAAAGAATCAGACAGGATCAGGAAGGCACCAGTGCAGCTGGGAAGGGTCAGGACCATTGTCAAGGGAAGTTTGGGAGCTTTGACAGAATTTCGAATGGCAAGAGTGAGATTTTGAGGTTAAAATTGAAGACAATGGGAGTTACTGGGAGCTTTTGAAATGTGGACACGTTTAATTATTTAATTGAATTGATAGAAAAGGTCTGAGATGGTAACAACGATTACGCATGTGCTTTGATGATCTTCGCTTCTTCCAACCATGCAAAGTCCTTTGAAGCCAATAGTAAGCTTGCAAGTGGAGAGAGCTAATGAGAAGAAAAAGACCATAAACACCAGCATGGCTCTGGGGAGAATGATCACCTGAGATGCCCCCAAAAGGCACTTAGAGAGATAGGACAAGAAGGGCTCAATTTTAGAATTTTGGTGTGTAAGTTATTCATGGCCAAATCACAGCTGCTCCTAGAATTTCCCTTCTTAAAATAACCAACAGGTCAGTGACCCGGATTTGACAGCACCATGTCAGAGCACATACAGGATATATTATCACTTTCCTTCTCTTCTTACTGAAAGCATCTCCCACTTTTCTTCTTGTAAGGCCACTTGCATTTTTGAATCCAGATATCAGAAAAAGCTACCAGAGCAAAGCTTCTAAATACGGAAGTATTTAGTAACAGTCTGCTTATTGATTGCCTAAAAACTCCTAACAGCAAATGTGTGCACGTGTGTAACGATTTTTAGAGATTATGGATTTGAAACCGTCTTTGTTCTATTTCGATCAATACGATCATCATTTATCTTGCCCTTTTTGTTGCTGTCTACTGACTTTTTCCCTGTAAGGTATGTACCCAAATTATTCACTGTTACATCTAAAAAGAAAGCGAAACATGGCCATATTTCCTTTCTCTTAGAAAAAAGTGAAGATTCATTTGCCAAAAATTGTTTTAATTAAAAATTGTGTTCTTTGTACCGGGGAGTAAGGGGAGGTGGAGCAGCATGAATTTTCACTTCTAGTGGTTTGACTGTTCATTGCTGAGGGGAGGAGGCTGGTACTGGAGCTCAAGGTCTGTCAGCACACCCTCTGAAGAGCAGGGACACAGGAACAGGGTTTGGCCCAGAGCACAGTTCCACCAAAGGCATTGCAGGGTTGGCACAGAGGTCTGTGTTCGGCCTTGATGGCTCTAACATCTGTTCCACACTTGATGACATTCAAGTCTCAAGAGATGCATGCAAACCCCAAAATAATGGAAGGCGAGGAAACGAGTCCTCCAACTGGTTCTTCAACAATCTTTCTTTTGGTTGAAAGCAGGGACAGTGGCTGGGCCGTGAAGAAAACAGACAATACAGGAAATGGGATTTCCAGAGGCCAGGAGGAGACCCTCTCAAGAAGCACACCCAGGGTGGGTACTGACTGATCTGAAGCTGCAAGGGTATATTTAAAACAAAGTAAGAAAATCCTTCCTCTCTGGAGGTGAGGAGCCAGCATGGCCTCCAAGAAGGGCAAGGATATCTTTGGAAATGTGCACCTTGAATAGAAAAGGTAAAATCTGGAGTAGACAGCAAGAGGAAGGAAAGAGATCCTCAAAGCCTGGAAATCAGAAAATCAGAATTCTGGGCTTGGACTGCTTTCAACCAGCTCTGGGTTCTTGGCCAAATATTTTATCCTATCGGAGCCTCAATTCCTCATCTCTAAAGTGTAGGTTCAGATCCAATGACATCCCAAATGCCTTTCAATTTTCATAATTATATGCCTGGGATAAGTTGCTATTCTGATTTGGCTCCACTGGGGTCAGAATTTTTAGTGCTCGATGACAAGGAAAGTTTGCATAACAAAGTGTACTTACCTGATTTTAAATTATTCTTTCCTTTAATGTTTTGTCATTACACCCCACTCCCTTGGCTAGGTTCCTTAAATTCACCATGTGCAACGGATCAAAGGATTCTGGTCCTGATGTGATAAGACATGATAAGATGTCACAGGGGGACAGCTGGGCTTTGCGGGGCATCCCAGGCCACTTATCAGCCCGTTGTTCATTGCCTGTGGGTGGGAACACAGAGCACATGTCCATTGTTCATCTGACCATCCCCCTTGCATCAAATCTTCATGAAAATTCTAGGTCCAGCCCTAATTAGTGGCAAATAAATAATTTCACTGAAAAGTGGATAGATGATAAAATTTATTCTTTGCAAATGTCCAAGAAGAACTCCATTTTGGACCTTAGAATATAATCCCTCAACTTGAAAGGGTTAATTTAGGAATTAGTAAGATATTTTGTCATAAACCTTTAAAACTGATCAATACCATAAACGTCAATTCTTCTGGAAGCTGAAACTCAAAAAAGTTAAATGAATTCTCCAGAGAAACACGGCTGGTGGAGGCAGAAATAAGGCCCCATCAAGGGCATCTGACTCCCAGTTCAATACCTTCCCTCTTTTCCTAACCAGTTTCTTCTCAACAAAACTTGTAGATGGAAGACATTACTTCCCTAAGTGGTGGGCATCAGAATCTGCACAGCTGCCCCCAGCATCTCCCGAGCAGTCTGTCTGAAGACCTTTTCCCTCTGTGCCTCTGTGGAAGCTTCTCCCAGCTTCCTAGGCTGTCCCATCAGAGCCCTCCCCTTTTGGAGTGTCTTTTTTTTTTTTGCAGTTTTTGGCCATGTCTGGGTTTGAACCTGCCACTTCCAGCTTATGGGGCCAGCGCCCTACTCCTTTGAGCCACAGGCACCGCCCCCTTTGGAGTGTCTTTTCCTGTATGTGTCTATTTCCAAGCCAGCTTCCTAAGGGCTCATACCAGGCTCCCCTCTTCCTCAGTTGCATTTCCAGTTTGGGCACATTGCGTGGCAGGCTCAACACTCAATACATGTTTATTGAATCAAGGATCAAAAGATTAATGGACACAGAAACGAAGGAATGAACAGGAGCCCAGATCTCTGCCACTCCTATTAGGTAAGACGCTATTGCAGGTTAAAATATAAAAAGACCTGGGAGAGAATGACAAGGGCAAATGTTATCACAGTGTCTGAGACTGCTTTTCAGAGAGGTAAGAATGCTCGAAAGGGAGACGGAGAGGAGGGATTCGGGGTGAGTGGTGACAACTCAGGGTCGTTGCTGTATTTGTTTTTAGTGGGACAGAGTAGAGAAAAGTGGCTCTCATTGGGACGCTTGTAGGAAGTGGTACCCCCCAAACAGCCCATTTCATCTCACTTTGTCTGAGGTGGGCACTGCCTGAAGCCCTTCCACCACCAAGAGTGAGTTTTTTTATTTCTTATTGTAATCACACACACATATGCACAAGCATACAGTCATTCATCCTTTCTAACTGTACGTCAATTAACACTTTCCAAAGAATTATAACAATGTTTCCCTTATTGAATTTCTCTGTGCCTTTGAGAGAGACTCAGAGCAGATCACATCTCTGTTACTGAGAATTGAGGTAGGGAGCTGATCTTCAGTCTCGTGACCCCAGGCTCGGACCACTAACATAAATTGTGCTTTCCTTGTATTTCTTAAGATTAATGCCAATTTTTTATTTTTTATTTTTTTGCAGTTTTTGGCCGGGGCTGGGTTTGAACTCACCACCTCCAGCATATGGGGCCGACGCCCTACTCCTTTGAGCCACAGGCGTCACCCCCAACGCCAATTTTTTAAATATTTTATTTGTTCTAGTCAAATATTTTGGGGGAAATTGTCTTCATTTTTATTAATGAGGGAATAAACTATAAGAATTCTGCAAACCTATCTTGCAGTCTAAACAGTGACTGCATTAAAAGTGACTGTCCACCTGACCAAACTCTCCAGACAGGCTAAAAAAAAAAAAAAGAGGAAAAGAAGGGAGGGCAACACATTAATTCTTTTTTTTTTTTTTTTAATCACAGCTGTGTACATTAATGCAATCATTGGACACCATACACTGGTTTTATAGACCATTGGACACATTTTCATCACACTGGTTAACATAGCCTTCCTGGCATTTTCTTAGTTATTATGTTAAGAAATTTACATTATACATTTACTAAGTTTGGAAAGATGTTTGGAGAACACTTAGAGATCTAAAAATAGACCTGCCATTCAATCCTACAATTCCTCTACTTGGAGTAACTTCTTAACCACCTCTGTCAAATTACTAAATTCATAACCTGTCTCTGTCTCTTATAGTATTCTGTTCAGTGAACAAATGGACCTAGGATGGCATGAGATTGACCCCATGGGATATCAAGAGACCCTGGGGACTGAAGAACATGATAGATGAAAGATGATATTTTAAAAGGTAGGAAGGGGTTTTGTGCCTATAGCTCAGCGGCTAGGGCGCAGGCAACATACACCTGGGCTGGCACGTTTGAACCCAGCCTGGGCCTGCCAAACAACGACAACTACAAGAAAAAAAATAGCTGGGTGTTGTGGCAGGCACCTGTGGTCCCACCTACTTGGGAGGCTGAGGCAGGAGAATCACTTAAGCCCAGGAGTTGGATGTTGCTATGAGCTGTGACACCACAGCACTCTACCAAGGGTGACATAGTGAGACTCTGTCTAAATAAATAAATAAAAGGTGGGAAGAGCCATAATTCTATTTTCATATTCTCAGTGGCCCAATTAGGCCCTGGATAGCCTGGTTTCCTATGGAACCAGAGCACAGTTGGGAATGCTGAGTCCCCTATTGAGGACTGAATGGCAGCCCCCTAAAAGATGTGTCTCTGTCCTAATCCCTGAAACCTGGGAATGTTGCCATATTTGGAAAAGGGGCCTCTGAAAGTATAATTTGGGACTCTGAGATGAGATTATCCTGGATTATTTGAGTGGACCCTAAATCCAATGACAAATGTCCTTATAAAAGAAAGGTGGGTGACTATTTAAGACAGAAGAGGAGAAGAAAGAAGAGGAGGTGATATGAAGAAAAGCAGAGATTGGAGTGATGCAGGCACAAGCCAAGCCTGAGCCACCACCAGCAAGAAGAGGCAAGGACCAGATCCTCGCCTAGAGACTCAAGAGCAGCAGTTCTCAACCTGTGGGTCATGACCCCTTTGGGAGTCAAACGACCCTTTCACAGGGTCACCTAAGACCATCCTGCATATCAGATATTTACATTATGACTCATAACAGTATCAAAATTACAGTTATGAAGTAGCAACGAAAATAATTTTATGGTTGGAGGAACTGTATTAAAGGGTCGCAGCATTAGGAAGGTTGAGAACCACTGCTTTACAGGGACCTCAGCCCTACTGACAACTTGATTTTAGACTAATGCCCGCCAGAAATAGAAGAGAATAAAATTCTGTTGATGCCAACTATCAAGTTTGTGGTAATTAGTTACGACAGCCACAGGAAAGTGATACAAGAATATGGTCTGAGAATGGTTTGAGGTGCCTCCTTTTCTAGACACACAAGAGGAAAGCCCTATCTATCTCTAGGGCTGAGTAGTTTGATTGCAACAAATCCATAGCCAGGAAATCCCGGATGTTTAGCATTCAGGGTGCCAACCAAAATTCTCAGACTTCAAGGTACAGGAAGTCAGTGCGTAGCAGTCAGGGCCCAGCAGAAGCTCTGTGGTTGGAAACATCTTCTGGTCCAATATGCAAGGCAGGGATTTTTTGATAGGTGTGAAAGTAAGGATTCTAGCAAAAAAAAGGACTCCATACACTCTGTACCATACAAGATTTATTAACCTATACACATGAGGTCTTCAAATAGACTTAAGGAAGGACAATTCGCCCTCCTTAAACTTCATCTGAAGCTTCATGATATGGTGAAATGATCATGGGCTTTGAGCTAAAAACCTGGTTTGAATTGTGGTCCTGTCTAAGATCACACAGTCCTTTTGACCTGACATGACTAGAAGTTTCTCAATTTTCTTATATGTCAAATTGGGATAATGACAGTAGGTTCACTGAGATGTTGTCAGGATTAAATTAAACATTACAAGTTTATATGTAATATCATTGACACAAAATAAGTGCTCACTGAATGGTAGCTGTTCCTCTATTCAGCCAGGAGGTCTCAGACTGCAGCTCTAGCATTACCATTCTTTCTTTCAGCTGGTTTGGGAGTACAGGGCAGGGGCCGTTTTCTCACGCCAAATGCTGTAACTTAAGCAGAAGATGGCTGAGAATAATAACATCCCCTCCATGCTGGACCAAATTCTCAAGGCAAGGAGGCAGAAAAATCAAGTGTAATTTGTAATTCTGAAAAGAGGTGATGGCATCTCACTTTATCTGCTAATTGTTCCTCAGGTCTTACAGAAAAAAATGGTTGGGTGAGAGATACAATTGTGCCTAACCACTACTTTTTGCAACTCAGAATAAAATTTAGTCACATTTATGAGATGACTGATTCACAGAGATTACCTTTTAAAAATAGAATCAACAAAAGTATACGAGCCACCATCTCATCTCTGTCATGATATTCAGTGATGGCATGCACTTAAGTGGCTAGGGAGATTGGATGATAAAAGAGACATGGCATTTGGAATGAGGGCTTTCTATGAAGCCACACTTTATTTGCATTGTGACATCAAACGAATCAATTCATTTTCATCTGTTATGCTCAGTTCACAGGCTTTACCTGCAGTCTCATCTGTCACATCCCTTTAGAGGTATTACCAGGAAGATCTGTCAGCCTGACAGGTGGTCTTTTTTTTATTATTATTATTCCTATTGTTCAGGATTCTTGTGTTCTGGGATTCTGACAACTGAGAAAACTCCTGTAACTTCTCATTTAATCACAGGAAACACCAGAGGTGAGGAAACTGACCTATTGTCCCAAAGGTGACAATTTGTTTTGAAAAAGTCTCAAGGGAAAGGAGAGGTCAGGATGGAGTGAGTGAAATTTTGCGTGCTTTTAACAATCTGTATGTCTGTTACCAAGTCACAGGTTAACTTCCTCTTCAGAATGTCAGTCATTTAAGAGGGAGAGAGAGAGAGAGAAAAAAAAAAGCAGAATCATAAATAACTCTAGCTAGGAATAGTATGTGTGTGCTTGTCCTTAACTGAAGAGGTATTTTGACATTTTGCGCTATGCTTGACATCTTGGAGTTTCTCCATGGAAGTACACGAAAAGTAAACTCAGACAATCCAAGTGAGGCTTTATTCATTCTGTTGGGAGTACTCCTTTCAACTAAAAACACAAAGTAAATGAAGGGTCAAGTTATTCCCTCAAGACGCTAAACTGTAGGTGGAATAGAGCCAAATCAATTAACTCCTACATATGTTTAAGTTATTTATAAACCTGAGAACTAAGCACAGCCTGGATTTCCAAGTGCCTCTAGCTAACACATTCAAGTCTTTATTGACTAGCTAAAAATATCCTGAGCCTCACTCCTATACTGGAGAAATTTTGATTTAGCCAGGTCACACTGCCAGCCTTACTTAGTCCTCACACTATAGTACTTGGCAAAAATGCCTCCAACAAACACAATGACACAAAACACAGTTATAAAATAAATATAATGGATTTAGGCTGGTTTGTACCATGAGTTATTGCTGTGAGTAAGTGACAGATTTACTCTGAATCGTCCAGATCAATCCAAAGTGAATGGCTGAGATGCTTGGCAGATAACACGTGATGGTAGGTATGGGGCAGGGGAGGTTGGGAACATACAGCCTACACTGGAAATACAGGGGTATTGGGAATTATTCCTTTCATAGACCACATGGAGGTCACATTCCAGGGGAGTTTAGGCTAAAAGAAATATAGGACTAGACTGGCCCAGGTGAGTCTGGGAAAGTAGGCTGTATATAATAAATATAATTTATTGTCCAAATGAGGACACTTTGGGGGATATAATGTGGAGTTTTTAATAATTACACTAAGACCTGGCTATAAGGCAAGGGCAGGAGCTGCTAATATTACTTCATTGGCAATAGAGGGCTAAAACCTCACAAGGTGCCTGGCTCATAGTAAAGTTAAAAGAAGGTTTGTTGAATGAATAAAGGAACAAATTAACATTATAACACCTTACTCTGCACTGTCTTTCTTGCAATGATCACTGGGGTTGGTGCGCTATTATCAAGGTCTTGGTGGTGGTCTTGATTTATGTGTGTTATAATAAAGGGAGAGGATGGTATTCTAAACCACCAAATTCTAGGCTCACATACTTTCCTTGGTTTTTGAAATACTGGATATCACTGACCAACTCCTTTCTTATCTTGGCTTCCTTGATAGTATGCTGTCCTTGTTTTCATTTCAGTCTTCTGATCACTGCTTCTTGGGTACTTTTCCTAGTTTCTTTTTGTCTTTTTCCTCCTCTGCACTAAAAGCAGGTATTCACAGGACTTCCACCCTGATTTCCTTTCTTCTCTTTCTATAAGCTCACCCATAGTGGTATCATCTACTTCTGTGTACTACTCACACCATTCTTCTCAAATTTTGGCCTCCTTCCAAAGCTTCAGTTCTATAATGCTATGGTCTATCAGTATCTCAGACTCATAATATTTGAAATAGAACTCAAAATCTTCAGCCGACTCTTCTGATGTCTTTCTCTAAAGGGCACCTCCACTTGTCAAGGAATCAAGGCTTAAAACTTCAGGCTCATCATTTTCTCTTCCTTCTTACTCACACATCCAAGCCAACAGCAAGTTCACCTGGACATTTTTACCCAATTCCTCCTGCATTTGTCCAACTTTAATGTCAATATCCTTGGTTCATACTGGCCACTTCTTTCTTATTATAGTATACTTACATCCTAATTAGCCTTTCTGCCTCCATTTCTAGCCTCTCAATTTCAATCACCAGTATTTGAATTACCCTCTATGTCTTAGATGTCAAGGCATGACCTATCTTAGCTACATAATTGCTAATGCTGAAAGCAAGTGGGGGATGGTTCAGAGTTGATCAACCACCAGGTAACAAATTTTAGTAGAAATTTCTAAGATCCCTTCCAACAGCTAGCAGGACAGGCAGGAGATAGGGCTTGAGAAATTAGATCAAGGTAACCATCCAGATTGCTTGGGGGAAGAATTGCTTCGTGTTTACTGAGGTCCATTCTGTGGCATTCATCTCTGCTCGGGCTAGTCTCTCCCACATACTTACTGTTCTGAGTGGGGGTCTTAGCAGTTCACACTGAACCTTCAGGATTTCTACCCTCAGGGCCTAGAGGGTGAGACCCACAGAGTCTATTTTAGAGGCTGAGCTTATGCATGGCACCTGAGCCCCAGAATGTGACTTTTAGGCCAAGAGTTTATGAAGCTGGTAAGATATTGCTACTGTTACCTGAGGATGCCATTCAGATGTGGGTAATCTGCTGGCTAGCACGGTTATCTATTTCCATGCCCTTCCTGACTGTTGATGAAACTTTAGCCTAGAATCTTGAGGAAGCCTTCCTCTCTTCCACACAATTCCATGGGTGTCAGTAAAACAGCAACAGCATAGCTTTCCCCAAAAGCACAACTTTGCAGCTATATTTGCTTCCTGTGCAGCAGAGTTGATCTTTTGATTCAATGCCAAATGCAGTGGCAGCACCGAGCCTGGCTTGAGACTAAGAAGCAAATGAAAAAAAACATTAAATCCATACTGTGAATAATAGTGCCCACTCCGGCGCAGTCTGTGCCTTCACTTCTGTCCAAGTTGCAGAAAGGAGTCAGCTCTCTAGGTGACCCCTCCAAAGTCAGGCATATGTTAGCACATTTAGACTTAATACGCTTTATAAAATCTGACACACTTTGCTCCCACAGAATTTACATTTTCCTCTTCACTCACTTAAAATATCCTTAGTTCTCTAACAAGCAAAAAGTGTTGATGCAAAACAGCAAGCACTCTGCTTCTGATTTATCCTTTCACATCCGTTTTCCTGAGCTTATCAGAACCATTCACTTTGCTCTTATGGATAACTAAATTCTTCAAATGTGGCATTATATTTTCTCAGAAATTGCTTGCTCTCTCATTGTCACAGCTTCTACCGCCACTATTGTTACCTGTCACATGTCATTTGCACCTGACTTGTACAATTCACTGTGTTCCAATTTCCCAAGGTGTGTAGACACAATCATTATTTGGAGCCAATAATGCTTTGATCAATAATAGTGCTTTCCACCATAATTCTTCAGCACTAATGATTCCAGAATTGGTACATGTGTCTGTGGGATGTGTACACATGCACACACACACACAAAACCATATACCTTACGGAGGTCTTTCTGACTCATAAAAGAATTGTTAACATGATAGATGACTATACACTTTATATGCTTCTTTACTTTGACAATTTGACTTAGGTTCTTTTTGTATAAATATACATATCCTATTTTTAAAAGGCTTCCTTCTAATTTAAGTCTATATTGTACATCTGAAGACAGTTCACGTTCAGTCTTACTTTGTGCTATATTGTGATAAGTTTTGAAACAGGGGAATATTTCATTTTTGAGACAGTCTCACTGAACTACATCCAAATAATTTTAATCTTGGAAACCGATCATTTTATTTTTTTTTTCTTGAGACAGGGTCTCATTATGTTGCCTGAGCTGGACTCCAACTGCTGGGATCAAGCAATCTTCCTGCCTCAGCCTCCTGAGTAGCTGGGACTATAGGCGCCTACTACTGTGCCCAACAGAAACAGAGTCTTTACAATATTACAACTGAATTTCAGGATATAGGATATAAAAGACCCCCATTACTTCATAAGAAATATTGAAATGTCAGCTTAATTGTAGAGCAAAGGTTCATAATATTATTTGGTACTACTTAATGGTATTATGATTCATTCAGGATAAAAAAGTCTCATAACATTTATTAATAACAATCAAATTGAAAAAGTAGACATTTCAACTAGGTGCAAAATGAATTTCAGATGTTAAATTGGCATGGGTTTATGCATGTTAAATAAATACAAATTTGTATATCTATAACCCCCTATACATTTAACTTTAAATAAATACCATCAAATATGAATAACAAAATCCATCTATCTATGGTGACTTTTGGGAAATTATATACAAGGTACTGTCAGATGCTAAGTTATTTGCAGATAATGGTGTCAGAGGAAAATCCATTGTTTCCTGACCCTATCCCTTTCAAAATATTTTTCTACATGCTCAGGTAGTTGGTATATTATATGTGAAATTAGGTAAATTGAGATAATGGCAGAAAATTATAGTAAACATAAGCATGCACACACAGGATCTAAATATCAAAATGGCTGATACGCTCATTAAATTGATTGGATAACTTATAATTTTTCAAATCCAACATTTGATCAGACCTTTGCTCCAGCAATCTGGGGGTGAGAGTGTAGAAATCTGTTAGGTCCTTAAATCTAATCAGGTCTCTAAGCAGCTGGAATGAAGGACAAAAATTGAAAGATTCAAAAAGGGTAGGGTAGATCAATTGAATTTAAGGGTCTAACCACTTTAAAATATTTTTTGTTTTATTGTAGTAAAAATAGAATATGAGATCTGTCTTCTTAACAAAGTTTTACATGTATAATGTATTATTGTTGATTATGGGTACAATGTTGTATAGCAGATCTCTAGAGATTATTCATCTTGCTTAATTAAAAATGTATGCCCCATGATCAATAGCACATCATTTCCCCTTCTCACTCTTAATCCTATAGGGACAAGAAGAATGTTGGGACACTTTTAAAAATCTGCGGTGGGGGCTCAGTGCCCGTAGCACAGTGGTTACGGTGTCAATCACATACACTGAGGCTTATGGGTTTGAACCAAGCCTGGGCCAGCTAAACAACAATGACAATTGCAACAAAAGAAAAATAGCCAGGCATGTGGTGGGCACCTATAGTCCCAGCTACTCGGGAGGCTGAGGCAAGAGAATCACTTAATCCCAAGAGTTAGAGGTTGCTGTGAGCTGTGATGTCACAGCACTCTACTGAGGACAACATAGTGAGACTCTGTCTCAAAAAAAAAAAAAAATCTACGGTGTGCTAGGCATGGTGGCTCATGCCTGTTCAAGGCTGCAGTGATCTGTTAATAGATTGATTAAAATAAGAGCCTTAAATAACAACACTGTCTTCCAAAATATTCTCTTAATTATTAGCAAATGTTGTATATACACCTCTCCATACACATCTCACTCTACTCCTTTTTACTATTAATTTGAAGACTTTGAAGGCTTATTCTCCCTTTAAAACTCATCTTTTCTATGCTATATAACTTAACTAATTAAAAATATAAACATGTTCTTCTGTTTGGCCAGCAGCCAAAAACAATTCTAAAAAAAAAAAAAAAAAGGTTTCCCAATATAATAAATACTCTTATCATATTAGGAGTTTGAATCTATCATTTTTCCTTTTTAGAGCAACAAATTTCAATTTTTAAGTGTCTGAAACTGTATATAAAACTCAAAATATAGGATAATTAAAAGCAGGGCTGGTGTAGGGACAGGTGGCTTTTAGTCCCACTCTGAATACCTCTGTTCCCTAACCATCCCTCTCCAAGCATCCTGCAGCCTACAGCCCCTAGGGCTCCCAAAGGCAAAGTTTGAAAACTACTGCTCCAGGATAGACCTTTAGCAGGGATAAAGAAGGGAAGCTAAAGTCTATCTCATGGTTGCTCTGTGAGGATGTGCATTTGCAGCTAAATAACATGAAGTGACTTGAAAGAATGTATCACAAGGTAAAAGAAGCAAGAGCTACAACCAGATTATGGTGGCTTCCTAGAATAGCACAGCCTGTGCTCCTGTTAGTGGCAGCTATCTCATCAGAAATATGGAAGCTGCTGTCAACATTCAGAGTGCATGGCCACAGCCCCTGTCAACACTTCCAAGTGTCAGAACTGCTTTTCTTCCCATATACCCTTTAACATGTACATCTGTATCTCTTTCCATAGCTTCTCCACCTGAGAACCTGACTTGATACTACTCTGAGGAAACCACTCTTCATCTTGGTCCAAGCAGAGGGTGTAACCCCAAAGGACATTGATTATCTCTGGTGCTGGAGATAGATCATGCAGGGTACAGATACTTGAGATTCCTTGAAAGTCATGTGCTCTGCTGCCCTTCACCGTCCACATCCCTCAAACATGAGCACGGACTATAGCAAAACGAGGACATTTCCAACTCAAAGCAAAGTGGATCACAGTGACCATAACACTCTCAGGAAATGTCAAAGTTATCACATCAAGCAATATTAAATCACATTCTCACAAAGAGTTAAAGCCACACTCTATTTTTTCAGAGCTCTATTGCCCACACCCTTTCTCTTACCTTGAGCATAGAGGTCAAGGACCAGAATAAATGGTACCTCCTGCTGGAAACCTTCTCCAGTGCAGTTTACAATGATCTCTATCTTCTTGAACTTTTATTTGCACTTGTCATTTCTACTATATCACTTTTTAATTACTTACTTCAGCTTCTAAATTGTTCTTTAGTGGTTTTCTGCCTCCAAAATCAGACTAGAGGCTCCTTTAGGACAGACATCTAATAATATTGCTTAGTTCTAGGTCAAATTTCTAATAATGCCTACAAGAGAAAGTTGTGAATAATCAATAGCGGAAGTTCTGACTTGTCTATTTCCACATTCATAAAGCCACTGCCAACTGTATACTGAATATCTTCACTTCAAGGTTTACCAGACATCTCAAAATTGGTATGATCATAAAAGGACTCTAGATTTCCAATCCCATCTGTACCCTATCCTACTTTTTCTCCAAAATTCCCTAATTCAGTTAATGGCACCACTATCCACCCAGTTGTTCAACCCCAAACCTAAATCTCCCATTTCACTCTTGTCTTTCCTTTATCCCTACTCCATTATTACAACTCATTAATTCTATTTATAAAATATATTCCAATTCCAACCATTTTTTATCATCTGCTTATTACTGCACCAACAGCCTCCTAACTGAGCTCTGTTTCCAGAGCTCTTGCTCCGTTAAAAGGGAACTATAATCTATTCCTTCATTCTCATTCTTCTTCTTCTTCCTCCCCCAAACTCTTTGGTAGATTGAAACTTTACTAGGAAATCCAAGTTGAATTGCCTCCTTTTCCAGTTTCTTATTGCATCTTGTTTTGGTCTCTAGAGCAATGGTGAGCTCCTGACACCCATTTATCAAAAGACAGGTAAGAACCCCAAGTTGTTTCTGCTTTACCTCTAATATCTCCAGCTATGTTAACTATTTCTCACAGCAGATGCTTTCTTGACCTCTAGAAATCTCTAGCTGTTGTCTCCCAGATGGTTTGTAGTTTATAAAGTTTCCCTTAATTTATTGTGCTCACAAATGAAAACTAGTGTTACCTACAGGTTGGTCCGACCACAGCAGTGTACTTTTCTTTCCTTGATCTCTCTCACTTGTTTTAATGAAGCTTGGATAAATATACTATTTTAACAGCCACTAAATAGAAAGCAATGGCTTCTAAATTTGCAGTCAGTCTAGATACTTCCTTCAGATATCAAAAGCAAAGCAGCTTAAACAGCTTTTTCCTAACTTTTACCTGTGTAATTCTACTTTTGAATCTACATGTAGAATTTTCCCACTTGTTGAGTTGGTTTGATTATTAGAGGCTGTTAAGAAGTTTTTAAATATTGAATATTATCAGTCATAACTGTCACTCACCCCTTCCAACTATTTTCTTTGGTTTTGGTAAACATGCTTTCTGGCTTCGTGAATGAAGTCACTGAATAGAATGAATGAATAAGTGAATGAATGAATGAATGGACTAAGTGGTAAACTAGGATATTTCCATCTTGAAATACAGCTCAGAAGTAAAAAAAAAAAAAAAAAAAAAAAAATCATTTTACCATAAGGACATTTGTACTAGAATGTTTATCACAGCTCAATTCACAATCACCAAGATGAGGAATCAACCTGAGTTCCCATCAACCCATGAATGGATTAATAAAGTATGGTATAAGTATACCATGTAATACTATTCAGCCACAAAAAAATGGAGACTTTACATCTTTTATATTAAGCTGGATGGCGTTGAAGAACATTCTCCTTAGTAGAGTATCACAAGAACATAAAAGCAAGTATCCAATGTACTCAATGTGAATACAAAACAGGTAGATGAACAACTATGTGCCCATAAGAGAGAAAAAACAATACAATTAAGTGGGGACAGAGTGGGTTGGTGTGCTCTTATCTAATGGACACAATGGAAGGGTATATGACACATCTCCTAGGTGAAGGGCTCAACTACAACTTGGACTTTACCTAACAAATGCAAACAATGTAACGTAATTGTTGGTACTTTCATATTAATCTGAAATTAAGGAAAAAGAAATACAACTGGAAAAATCAATTTTTCTTAATTTAGATTTTCCACCCATGAAACACAAAAAAGTAAATTTGAATAAAGAAAAAGACATTCTTTGTTCTTTGACAGGATGACTCAACAGCATAAAGATGTCAATTAATTTATAAATTTAACACAATCCCCAAAAACGTATCAACAAGCTTCTTCTTTTTTTTTTTTTTTTTTTAAGAATTAGACAAGTTGTCGCTGAACCTCATCTGGAAAAATTAACAATATCAAGGGAAATACAAAATTGAAAAACTATGAGCAGATGCCAGCCCTACAATAAATTAAAATATACTACAAAGCATCTACAATTTAATTTAAAAAGGTACGAGGATTGGATCAAATTAAAAAGCTTCTGCTCAACAAAGGAAACAATCAACAGAGTGGAGAGATAACCTATGGAATAGGAGAAAACATCTGCAAAGCATCCATCTGATAAAGGATTAATATCTAAAAAATATGAGAAACTCAAACAACTCAATAGCAAGAAAAATAATCTGATTAAAAAGTGGGCAAAAGACCTGCATATTCATTTCTTAAGAGAAGCCATAGAAATGACCAACAGGTATATGAAAAAAGTGCTCAACCCCATTAATTGTCAGAAAAATGCAAATTAATACCACAACGAGATATCACCTCACATCTATTAGAATGGCTTCTATCAAAAAGACAAAAGATATAAAGTATTGATGAGGATGTGGAGAAAAAGGAACTCTTTTACACTGCTGGTGGGACGTAAATTGATATAGCTATCACGGAAAATAGTAGGGAAGTTCCTCAAAAATTTAAAATAGAACTACCACATGATACAGCAATCCCACATCTGGGTATACATTCAAAGGAAATAAAATCAGTTATGTCAAAGAGATACTACATATTTGCACTCCCAGGTTCATTGCAGCATTCTCGCCTGGGTTTGTTTATTTACTTTTTTGTTTGTATTTATAAGACATGAGTCTCACTCTGTTGCTGGAGACTAGAATGTCATGGAGTCATAGCTCACAGCAACCTCGAACTCCTGGGTTCAAGCGATTCTCTTGCCTCAGCCACCTGGGTAACTGGGACTATAGGTCCCTGCCATAAAGCCAGGCTAGTTTTTCTATTTTTAGTAGGAATGAGGTCTCACTCTTGCTCAGGTTGGTCTCAAATTCGTGAGGTCAAGCAATCCACACACTTCGACCTCCCAGAGTGCTAGGATTATAGGCATAAGCCACCAAGTTTGACCAATTGCAGCATTCTCTACAATAGCCAAGATATGGAATTACTCTAAGTGTCTATTGATGGGTGAATGGATAAAGGAAATGTGGTATATATACACAATGGAATACTATTCAGCCTTTTTTTTAAAAAGGAAATTCTATCACTGGAGACAACTTGAATGAACCTAGAGGACACTATGCTAAGTGAAATAAACCAGGCATAGTAAGACAAATAACGCATGATCTCACTTATATGTGAAATCTAAAAAAGTCAAACTGTAGAAGTGAGAGTAGAAGGGTAACAGTTACTAGGGGCTGAGGAGAGGTAACGGGGTTGGTTAAGAATATACAATTACAGTTTTAGTGGATGAAGAAGTTCTGAGGACTTAATGTGAGGCATGGTGACTACAGTTAATAATATTGCATTGTATACTTGTAAATTGCTGAGAGATTAATCTTCAACATCCTTACCACAAACAAAAATGACAAATATATGAGGTAATGAATATGTTGACTAGCTTGATTCAATCATGTCACAATATGTACATATATAATATAGCACATTGCATAATATAAATATATTAAAATTTGTATTTGTCAATTATACCTCATAAAGCTGTAAAAAAATAAAGAAAAGTATTTAGAAAAGTGTGGCAGACATATCAATAGAGCCCACTGAAACAGAACAGAAAGCTCAGAAATAGACCCGAGTAAATATGGAACTTTAGCATATAATAAGGGCAACATCTTGAATAACATGAGCAAAGATGGACTTTTATGAAGTTGCTAGGACAATGGTTAGCAATTTGGAAACAGATAAATGAGATCCACATTTCATAGCACACATAAAAATAATTCCAAATGGGTTAGAAATGTAAATGCTCGATGAAATCACATAAGCACTAGAAGAAAACCTGGGTGAATTCCCTCCTTAAGCAGGGTGTAGAAAGATTTCTTTTAATCAGAAATCCAAATCTAGACATAATGAAACAAATGATTGTTAAACAGGCACAACCATTCTGAATGGAATTTGCCAGCATATGTATTTTGACTAAGCAAGTTCACTTATCGCTATTTATCCTGACTACGTATAACCAACAACACAAAAAGACATTAAAGTACACAGTGACTTTACTGCAGCATTGTTAGTAATTGCAAAAATATCCAAAACCATAGAGTACTATAAAATACTGTTCTTGTCACTTTTTTGGATATCTAAAATCATGTCGAACACGGAATCAACCCAAGTCCCTATCAATTCATGAATGGATTAACAAACTATGGTATATGTATACCATGATTCGAATATCATTCAGCCATAAAAAGATGGAGACTTTACATCTTTTGTATTAATCTAGATGGAGTTGAAGAACATTCTTCTTAGTAAAATATCACAAGAATGAAAAAGCAAGTATCCAATGTCCTCAATACTAATATGAAACCAATAAATAAGCAGATATACCCCACATGAGAGAAAAACACAATTAAATTCAAGTAGGAGGAGGTACGGGGAGATTGGTAAGCTCTCACCCAATGTGCACAATGAAAGGGTATAGAGAACAACCCTGAATGACGTGCTCAACTACAACTTGAACTTTAACAAATGCAAACAATGTAGCCTAATCATTTGTATCTTCACATTAATCTGAAATGAAAAAATAAACAAAATCATGTCAAAATTAAAAGTTTTTAAAAATAATTTTTTGCCCTTTACAGAGACCTTTAAGAGTTTATCAGAATATTCTGGACTCCTATTGTCATAGTACCTATCTCACATTTAACTTTAAAAATGGAAGATTAAGGTTTTGAATGTATAAGTGAAAACAATATTTTATAAATCATCAATCACATTATTGTAGTCCTCTCCCTATTGACAATAAATTATAAAAAGAGTAAATCAGTCAACATTTATCTTGAGAATTTCAACTGTGTGGACAGGACTTCAGGAGGACCTGTATGACCTGAGAGTAAAAATGATAGGGGCAGTTCTGGTTTGTCCTCCTTATCTCACCTAAAACTGGTCATTAAGAACTTGCTTATCAACTTGCTAAGTCCTGCTTATCATGACTTAGGTATGCTGCCAGGGTGGTCAAAGGTTGCACACAGACAGTGAAGTTTCACCCCTCTGCCTGGGAAGGAGGACAGGCCCTAAACCCTATTCCTTTGAGAGTTTCCTACAGATTAATATCCCTATCATGGCCCAGATAAAGAAGCTGAAATTGTTTGATTTGAAATTCCAACTGTAACATGAAAATCAGTGGTTATTAATTTCTTTTGCAATGGAAAGGCCACCTATGGATCATTCTCTCACTCCTTCTGCATAAATTGGTAGACTAAATATTCTATAATTTCACCATGTCTCTGTAGGAAGCATGCATGCTATCCTTTTAAAACTGATGTCAGTGGTATATCATAAATGTTGGAGAGGCGATATATAGAGGAATGGATGGGAAAATAGGACAGTTATAACCTCTGTCTCTTCCCACTCAAAGACAGCATGATTATATGGTTTAATTCCTCTGAAAATTTTCTGATCCTTCTTCAAGAAGAAGTAATTATATGTGCTGCCTTTGTGCTTCCTCCAGTTTCCCACTTAGGCTACTGGATTGAAGTTACAGATGTACATGTTTGTCTACAACAAAGGTTGGCAAACTTTTGTTATAAGGAATCACACAGGATATATTTTGGGTTTTGTGAGCCTTATGGTCCCTGTTACAACTATTTAATTGTACCATTGTAAGAATAATGTAGCCATATAAAATATGAAAGTGGATAGATATTGCTGTGTTCCAATAAAACATTATTTTCAAACAATACAGGGGATGGGCTTTGGCCTTTGGGCCACATTTTGATGGTCTATAACATTCAAGATAGTCCTAAGTCTTGACATCTCCAGATCCAGTACAAGTAACTAGAATCTTCAAAGGTATTCAGTATTCAATAACCAACTATTCAGCGAGTGCACAGTTGACCACAGGGTCAAAATGTGTGGTTATACCTAGATATTTGTATATAGCTGATTTCTTACAAAGTACAGAAATAATTTTACATGATTATAATCCAACCAATAATGTGATGTCTGAATAACTTCCATAACATTTCCACCGAGTTGCTGTCCATTTCTGCTTGAATATCTCTAACAACAGGAAACTCTCTACCACTTAAGGTATCCCAATCCATTTTAGGAAGGCTGTGCCCATGTGAAGGAATTTCTAATATGAGCTCAAAACTATCTCATTCAATTGGTCCTGGCTTCTCCTAATCACACTCCAAAAATTACATATATTTCATACACATTTGATATATTTTATTATATGTTATATAATTTACATATTTATTTGTATATAATTATATATGTGTGTGTAGATGTAGTATACAAACATACACACACTTCAGAAGGAACCTTAGATTTAATGTAGCTCAGGTTTGTCATTTTACATATAAGCAACTATAGCTCTATGTCATTTTACACACAAGAAACTATAGAGAGATTTAGAGATTTGCTCATGCTCTCCTAGACAGAAGAACTCTTAGATAGACATCTTGGTGTGTGCTGGCATCTCTGACTGGATTCCCTGCAGATTTGGTCAAAATAAACCATCCTTGGTTTACTTTTGGAGTAAAATAAAACATAATGAAACATAAAAATGCTTTCATTAAAATGAATTGTAAAATAAACTAAAATGAGTGTGCACTTGGTGACAGCTACTCAGAAATGAGACTTGGGATGTAGCAATGAGGAACAGTAGCCCAGGAGTCAGGAGGCTAGAACATTTGCCACTGACTTAGCTGGGCTAACTTTGATAAGCAGTTCAGCCTCTCATGGTAAACTGGGATACTTCTCTGGCCCCTTTTAACTATAGAACTTAATTTATCAAATGAAAAAGGTGGGATATTCTAAAGCACACAGAATGGGCACTTCTTTTTTTTAGCGTCCCATTGCTTTCATCTCAAAAAATACTATAATAGTTTCTATAGTAGGTAAGAGCATGAGCTCTTGAGACTTAGGTTCAAAGTCTCTAGGAAACAGAAAGTCCTCCTAGAAATGGACTCCTTAAATGACAGCTCTTCTACTTTTTGCTCTTATATCATAAAGCCTTCCAGATCTTACTTTCAGATCTCTAGCCTCTTCTCCTTCAAGTTCTTCATTCATAAAGGTGTGGTTCAAGTGTGGAAGCCATTTCCAAGGTTTGCTTTCAGAATTCCCATTTTAAAAAGTGACATTAAAAGTAATGGCCAACCAGCCTTTTGGTATTAGTACAGAAGTATTTTTGGCCACCAATTTCTTACCCTAAACAGAAAATTTTCAATAATGGATTCTGGCTTTAAGCAATGTTTAAAATTAGCATGCATAGTGCTTATTTTTCTCTATTCTTTGTGGAGAAAAATAGCTTCCTTACTTTAAAAAATATGTTCATAATACTCATTATAAAACTGTGATATCACATTCACAGAAAATTCAAGCAATAACTTGAATGTGGGATATTGTAACTTGCACTAAAGAGTCAGTAAGATAACAATGACAAGTTAGGTCATGAGTCTTATCCAAAGAAGCCAATTAGGCCAAAGATCACGCCAAGACTTAGACTCACGATTTCTGTCACTTAATTGTGTGTTGGAGGCACTCGACTTCTCAAGATTTAATCAATGTAAGTCCGTAAGAAACAAGTAAAATCAAACAGAAGTTACAGTGAAAATGATAGTGGATAGATAGCAGTCAACAAAAAGAATGAAAGTAGTAAAACAAAAATTGTCATATTTAAGGGAACAAAAAGTGACAATAAGATAGATAACATAAAGAATTCTATAGGAGAAGCAAAAAGGATTCCTGTCCTCAAAGAAGCATTACAGACAGAAATATCCAACTTCATTCAACTCATTGATTCAATTTTATTCAATTTATCTACCGTCTAATTCCACAAATATTTACTGAGAACTTGTCACATGCCTCGTGCAGCACTAGGCACTAAGGATGTGACAGAATCCTCATCCTCTAGGCAAACATTTTTGGTAAAGGCCATATAACATTTTATTATTTTATTTGTTGATTTCAAATTAACATGGGGGTGCAAATTTTTAGGTTATATAGTTCTCACTTCCAAGGTAAAGTTCAAGTTGTAGAAGAGTCCTTCACCCAGGGGGTGTGCTGGAAACCCTTGCCTTGTGCACATAAGGTGAGCCTTATTGGCAGGTGCCTGTAGTCTCAGCTACTCAGGAGGCTGAGAGAGGAGGATCACTTGAGCCCAAGAGTTTGAAGTTGTTGTGAGCTATGATGCCATTCACTCTATCTAAGGTGACTGAGTGAGATTCTGCCTCAAAAAAAAAAAATAAATAAATAAAATAAATATCTTAGATCTTGTTCTTTGTTCAGTCTCTGGTGCAACTCTTCAACTCTGCCACTGGAGCATGAAGACAGCAAAAGACCATATGTAAATAAATGAGCATGGGTGTGTTCCAATACAATTTTATTTACTAAAACACACAACTGGGCTTGTAGACCATAGTTTGCTGACTCCTGCTCTGAGCTCCCAGATTAGTTTATAAGACAAATTCACATCTGAAGACAATACAGTGGGAAAAGTATTTTATTTGAGACATGAATGGGGAAATTACTGCCTGCCAGAAGAGCCCTTGGAAGGTTTCTAATAGGAATTTGATCTTGGCTGCAAAGAAATAATATGATTTGAGAAAACTTAGCACAAGTGAATTTATGGAGGATTGTTTGTATGTGTGTTCCTAGAAAATGGAGAATAGTAAAGTGCACTTAAAGCACAGGAAGATAGGTGAGGGATGGCAGAATAAGAATCTGGGAAGGTTGACAGGGACTGGGTCAGAGAGGGTAGGTCATATTCAAGAAAGTGGGCTTCACCCTGAAGTCAACAGTGGGCACTAAAGAATTCTTAAGCAGTAAAAAGACATGACCTAATGTACACAGCTACAATTTAAGAATAAAAAATAAATAAATAAATAAATAAAAGACATGACCAGATATGTATTTTACCAAAACACCTCATGAATCAGTGAGCATAATGTACTTGAGTGAAGTAGCAGAAGATCAAAGACAAAGAGGCTGGACAGAAGAGTATTGTAATAGCCCAAATAGGTTGTGGGCTTCATCTTAGGCTTTATTAGTAAAGTTACAAAAGCAAATATGTTCTGGGGATAACTTACACTTGCATGGTTCAAGATGGTTTCCACCAGCAACACCGAGCTCTTGAGCATCTGAAATACAGCTTTGTCACTGAGCAACTGAATATTTAATTTTTTCAAAATTTTAATTAATTTATATTCAAATGTAAAAACTAGTCCTCAATTCAGTTATCAGAAATACTAGGTAATGTAGATCTACTTTTCCAACTCTCAGTTTGATGAAATAGAAATACAGAGTCATTTTCATGAATAATTGATGTCTGCATTAACATATACTGTTAGTACAAAATATACACCAGATTTTAAAGACAGAGTATTTAGAAAATGTACTATTTCACTAAAATTTTTTATATTGATTAAATGTTGAAATAATATTTTGGACATATTAGGTTAAATTAAATTCACCAGTTTCTTTTTAATTTTCTTTTAGGTGGCTACTAGAAAATGTAAAATATACATGTGGGTCATATTCTGTTTCTATTTAACAGTGCTGCTTTAAAGGAGGATTTCTATGATTCTATGACTAACTATATGAAACAAAGTGGAGGAAAAACTCGTGAGATGAGAAAGAGTATAAAAGAAAGGTGATTTCATGCCTTGTAAAAATTGTAATCAAATTATCTCCAAAAGCATACAAGTCTAGCCTAGTTTCTTAACTCTGGGATGGAGAACCATGGCTCATATACTCTGTACCTATATGCCTAGCACCTAGTACAGGTCCTCATACATGAGAGGAAACCAATACACACAATATTTCATGATGAAAATGATATCATCATGATTAAACAATGAACCATGAGGTTAAATCAAGTCAAGAAATGCCATTGTTTCTCTGGCCAAAGTTTTTGCTTGGTTAGTACAATTCTGAAACATAGAGAAGGCCTCTTATATCTCTTCCTGAAGAAATGAGGACAAATAGAACCACCGCATTTCACATTGAAAGACTCAAAGCAAGTCTTTACCTTTACTTTGTTACATATGGTAATACTAAGTTTTGTCAACAACTTTTTTGGACCAAAGTTACTGATAGTGGGATGGATTTTGTCAAGACACCTTAGGGGCAGTCAATAACCAGATGGAAACGAGTTACCAAAAGTTACCTGGGTTCACTGAAAGAGAAACGTTGTTTCATATGGGCAGGGTCTTAGAAGGAAATAGCTGGTATACTCCAGGGAGTAACTGAAGTTACTTAATTTTATATTTAATATTAATTTAGCATTTAATACAGGAACAATTTAAACAGGTGTGGATAGAACTCAGAAAATCCTTATAGGATGGTAAGCCCCAGAGATGAACAAGAGTAGAAAGTTATCACACTTAAACCTGGGAAGGAAAGGGGAGAAAGTTATGACTGGAAACCAGAAAGGGCTGAAGTCTTGAAAGAAGGGCCCTTCACAGAGGAACGCTGACCTTTCTCTCCTTCTGTCCTCTGATCACTTGCCAGTGCTCCCCCTTGGCCTATTTATAACTGAACCAACTTGAAGCCAGAGGACAAGGTTTTATGACCACGATAGGGCCCCCTCCCCCAAAAAAAGGTAGAGTATGGATTTAGAGGGGGAAAATGGGGAATGTTTGCCTTCTACTTTATTTTTATTTATTTATTTACTTTTGCAGTTTTTGGCCAGGGCTGGGTTTGAACCCACGACCTCCAGCATATGGGGCCAGTGCCCTACTCCTTTGAGCCACAGGCACTTCCCCTGCCTTCTACTTTAGTTCTTCAGCCCACATGTGTAATCTGTGAAAGTACAGCAGAAATTAAAACACAAGCAAAACTTATGCCCAGATGACAAGACACCTAATGAAAAGGGAAATCAAGTTAACAGGGATTAAAGTACACACATGCAAGTTCTTTCATTAGATAAACACTAATAAAAATACTTGGAACACAAGTGGGATTGACTCAACATCACACTTAAGAGAAAACTCACCTTACGTATAATTTCCATAACTTTCTTTGTCTCTTGCTAAAACATAATAGTCACATTGTGGCATTGAGGCTTCAAAATGGACAAAATTCATTAATAATAATGAAAGTTAACTTTCCTTCTGTCCTCGCCTACTGAATATTCACAATGACCCCAACTGGCAGACAATAATATTACATATGTGGTGGCTGACAGAGGTCAAATTCAATGTCCAGGCTCAAATATTTGATCCTAAAATCCCATTACGAGGTATTTACCCAAAGGAAAAGATGTCATTTTACCCCAAGAACATAGATGCTCAAGTGGTCACAGCAGCCCAACTTATAATTGCAAAGATGTAGAAACAACCCAAGTGTCCTTCAGCACATGGTGGATTAATAGACTGTGGTCTATGTACACCATAGAATACTATACAGCCATAAAAATATGGAGATTTCTACCATTTGTTACAACTTGGATGGATTTGGAAAACAGTCTCCTAAGTATCACAAGAATAGAAAAACAAGCATCACATGTACGCTACTTTGAAACTTGTAGATTAACAATGTGCCCAAATGAGAGAAAAATTCAATTAAATTCAAGAAAGGGGGCAGGAGTGTTGGCGGTTCCTACCCAGTGACAGCAATGTGAAGGTATATGGCACACTTCCAGGGTGAAGGATACAACCATGACATGGACTTTACCTTACAAATGCAAACAATGTAACCTAATTATACGTACCCTCATATTAATCTGAAATTTTAAAAAGTTTAAAAATATATATATAGGGAGGTGCCTGTGGCTCAAGGAGTAGAGCTCCGGCCCCATATACCAGGGGTGGTGAGTTCAAGCCCAGCCCTGGCAAGAAAGAAAGAAAGAAAGGAAGGAAGGAAGGAAGGAAGGAAGGAAGGAAGGAAGGAAGGAAGGAAGGAAGGAAGGAAGGGAAAAAAAGAAAGAAAGAAAGAAAGAAAGAAAGAAAGAAAGAAAGAAAGAAAGAAAGAAAGAAAGAAAGAAAG
>CAUYPK010130581.1:0-27943 GCA_963574355.1 Loris lydekkerianus
CTGGCATCTTTTGTTTTCAGTAATCTTCTGCAAATCAGGTTTGTATTCAGTTGTAGCCACTCGGAGCAGTTCCTTTACATGAGTGTCAGTCAGAATGGACCGGTGCTTTGATTTCACGTGTTTCCCCCCTGGGGGCGGGACACGCGCTCAGATATCTCTCCTCAGAGGTCCCTCCTCAGAAGCAGCATAACAAAATCCAAACTTGGCAAAGAGCCACAGTATACAAAATAATGATAAGAGGCAAAGAGCCGCATTCATTTTGGCCGGGAGCCTCTTGCAGCTCGAGAGCCGCATGTTCTCCACCCCTGCCCTAGGGCTTGGGTCCCTTCAGCCCAGTAAGAGAATGGTCCCAGGCCTTGGCCACATGTTGTCTCTCTCATCTCCCTCTACTCCTCAATTCTAGCTGTGGCCCTGGCCTCCACCACCTGATGCTCGTTCTCCCAGTTCTGATGCTGTTCCCTACACCTTACCCACCCACCCTGCCTGGAAAGATCCTCCTGATCAGCACTTCTTGTCCACAGCCCAGGTCTCTGCCCCAGCTGGCTGCAGACTTTAACTCTGCAGGAGGCCCCAGAACAGCCCAACTGTCCCTCTCTCAGGAATGATTAACTCCTAGTTAGGTGGTGCATGGTGGCTTGGTCTTTGGGTCAGGTGGTCCCTGGCCCATTGGGCCATAGGAAGTTTCCCATACCCACCAAAATCCAGAGGAGACCAGGAAAACACTTGAGGACCAGAGGTTGAACCAGTGGCCCTGGGAGCCAGAGAGTCCTGGGGAGGGAGGGTTCTGGGCCCTATGAGGTGAAGAAAGAATGCCCCCTACCCCACCCCCAAGACAGAGCAGCATGGGAGTGAGGACTAGACCCACCAAGGTTATGTACAGCTGACCTGTGGGCCTTCAGGTATTGGCTAGGGGATATTTAGGCTGTAGGAAAGGTGCTTAGTCACCAAGGGTGGCCACACATATAGACTGGTCTGCTCCAGTCCTGTCACTGCCTAGGTCACCAGATACTCCCCTCCAAGGGACCAGCAAGATCCCCTGGTCAGGGCATGCCCAGCAACACCATGCAGTCCCCTGGTATAGAGCATACAGGGGAGTGGGTGGGCATGAGAGTGCCAGGCAGAGTAGTGAAACAGGAGTAGGGTTTTATTCCTGCCTCCATGATCCTGAATGCCCCTGGCATCACCAGGAAGAAGTATGAAGGAACACCAAGCCAGCCCCCGCCTTGGCTCTCATCACTGCTTCTGATACCTACAGCCCCCTATCAGGCTGATGCCACCCCCTCCAGCAGTCCCTACATAAGCCAGGACAGAACCCAGGAGACCTGGGGTCAGGGTAGATAGTGATGTCTGATGTTTCTGGAGCAATCACTAAGTGTCAGATGCTGTTCTGACCACATCATGTGTGGCAGCTACCCTCTGAGGTAGGCCCTGTATGAGCTCAACCTATGGAGACTCAGATGCCAAGTGGCTGGCCCAAAGTCACATAGCTTGTAGAGGGGGAGCCACTCCACAGATAGGGGTCCATTTGAGCCTTGGGCCTTTGCTTTCAATGCAGTGATGATGTGCCTCCCACCAGGCTGGCAAGAAGCCAGTGTCCTTGAACCCCCCCCAGAAGGACCAGGCCAGACCATACCCCCAAAGGATAGGAGAGATGTGCCTGGAATTTACCTGGCACATAGCAGGCCAAGATCAGGGCACAGATCACAGCTCACAACTGTGCTCTGCATCTGCCAGGGCACAGATTGCCAGCACTTTGGTATGTCCCTGTCTTCCCAGCCCAATGGGAGTCATTTTTCCAGCCATCATCAGTGCCAGACAATCAACAGTCAAGAATAATTGCTGTGGCTGCACCAGCAGCCCACTTTGGTTGATGAGACAGGAAAATCAGATGTATCAGGGGACAGGGACTAAGCTGTCAGGAGGGGCCACCAAAACAGAGGCTCCTGTGCCCTGAGGTCCCAGCAGGGTCCTTGAGGCCACAAGTGACAGGGACCTCCACCCTAGGCCCTGCTACAGACTCAGAGGTGTCAAGCTGAGCCTTGGCCTTTCTGCCCACAGACATCAGGGTGGCTCAGGTTCTGGCCATGGTCCTTTTGTCTTCTTCCAGATGTCTGACCTGACTACAAAGGCATGGATTTTGGTCACCAGGATCTAGAAGAGAAGGAGCAGACATGCTGTCAGCATGGCTGGGGCGTGTTGGGATAAGGGGTACATGGAGGGGGTAGAGCAGAGGTGGGAAGCTCAGAGCAAGGAAATGTCCTGAGGGTGGGCAGGCAGGACAGGGTAGTCACCCACCCAATGCTGACCCCATGCATCTCTGGCCCTCAGACAGAGCTGTAAACCAGCCCCTCACACAGCTGATGAGCCTGCCCACCATGGCAAGCCCCACTCTGAGCCCCGACTCCTCATCCCAGGAGGCCCTGTCAGCCCCCACTTGCTCCCCCACCTCCGACTCTGAGAACCTCAGCCCTGATGAGCTGGAGCTGCTGGCCAAACTCGAAGAGCAGAACCGGTAAGTTTAGGCCCTGGGTTCAGGGAGATGGGGAGGGGCTTTAAGGGTACAGCCCAGGCCCCATGCAGGAGCTCCTGGGTGCCCCTTTGTACTCAGAGCCAGGCTCAGCTCTGCACAGGGTAACAGCCACACCAGGTGCTTGACAAGGAACATCTCCTTTCATCCTGTTCAGAGGAGGACACTGAGGATTGGAGAGGTCAAGTGAATCTTTGAGTCTGGCCATTATTGATGGGCCAGGGCTGGAGGGAGGAGGCTAAAGCCTCCAGCTCTAGAGCTGAGTCTGCCTACTCTCCTATTCTGGCCTCGCCCCATTTTAACATGTTTAAGTTTTAGTATTATTATGGTACTATGAGACCAACAGGTCAGGAAGCATTTGCCTTTGAAAAGATAATAGTTTATTACTCATAGTTCCCAAGACCACAATGCCATACAGGGCAGTACCAGGGCCAGTTGGGAAGTAGAGAAAGCTAGGGAACCCATGGACATAAAGATTATGATTTCCTCAGGAAAGAACAGGTGAGACAGGGTGAGCAGGCTTAGGAGTGACTAGGGTGAATTATTTCAGCAGGCTGTGGGACTTAGGGGCCAATCCCCAGCTGTCTGGTACCTAGCCCTGGGGTGATCACCAGACTCTCTCACCAGAGTGTGAGAGCCCAGGAAAGGAGGTGGCTGAGCTGTGGCCTCTGGATTGGTTGTTTTTTGTGGGAAAGGTGCACAGGCAGTCATTTCCTCTCTCAAGAATCTGGCCAGCCCTGAGAGGGGCCATTCCCCAGGGTCAGCAAGGCCCCAGGTGTCAAAAATCAGAAACACACAGCTGTTATAGCCCCTTACTAGCTGGATGCCTTGGGCAGGGCTCACTCTACCCACACCTCACCTTAAAAGTGTAGTTGTCACAAACCTGCCCTGTAGGGTTGGACCCAAAATTAAATGAGGTGCAGGGTTCTGAGACCAGTGCTAGGAGCATTGTGGGAACACACAAGTGGTGCCCCCAGTAGCCAAAGGTAAGGGCATGGCTCAGGGAGGTTAGGTGAGTGGCCGAGTTCACTCAGCAAGAACAACAGGGACCCAATTCCTGGTGTCCCCTGAGACAACACCTCCCTCCCTGAGAGGAAGGCATCTATGGAGGGCCCCTGTCTCCAGGGATTCATTGGTACCCCCTTGGCTGTCCCCTCCCACCCAGGCTCCTGGAGGCTGACTCCAAGTCCATGCGCTCCATGAATGGCTCTCGGAGGAACAGTGGCTCCTCCCTGGTGTCCAGCTCCTCCGCCTCTTCCAACTTGAGCCACCTGGAGGAGGACACGTGGATCCTGTGGGGCCGGATCGCCAATGAGTGGGAGGAGTGGCGGCGCAGGAAGGAAAAGCTGCTCAAGGTAGCAGGGGAGGACGGGCAGATGGCAGGGGTGCAGCATGGCCATTTGGCCAGCAGGCAGCCCCTGGGCCTACGGGGGGGTGAGGGGGAAGGGCAAGCTGGGCAAAGAGGCAGCAGTGAGGATGGACAAGTACTTTGGGGGATCTTTCCAGGGTACAGGGACCAGAGGGAAGGGTGGGGCTGGTTAGGACCCAGAGCTTCAGGTGTCCATTTGCTCTCTGCCCCGTGGTTCCCATGAGGACTTGGGGGCTCCAGAACCTCTATCTCCAGCACAGTGGTGCCAATGAGCTCTATGTCACCAGCAAGACATATGCAAACCACACCTAAGGGGCTGGCCTGGGTGACTGGGAAGGCTGGAATGGCATGGAGTCCAGCCCTGGCCTCCCACTCCCCATTTCACCCCCTGGCCAGGAGCTGATCCGCAAGGGCATCCCACACCACTTCCGGGCCATCGTGTGGCAGCTCCTGTGCAGCGCCACAGACATGCCAGTCAAGAACCAGTACTCTGAGCTTCTCAAGATGTCCTCGCCGTGTGAGAAGCTGATCCGCAGGGACATCGCCCGCACATACCCAGAGCATGAGTTCTTCAAGGGCCAGGACAGCCTGGGCCAAGAGGTCCTCTTCAATGTCATGAAGGTGCACCTCAGGGGCCTCCTGGGAGAAGCAGCACCCCCAGCCTGCTGTTTCTGGACCTGGGACCCTGTCCTCACACCCCATCATTCCCTTCCAGGCTTACTCACTGGTGGACCGGGAGGTGGGCTACTGCCAGGGCAGTGCCTTCATCGTGGGCCTGCTCCTCATGCAGGTGGGTGGCCAGGGGCCAGGCTCATATCATGCTAAGGGTCCCTCTTCTAGTGTCTTCTCAGAGCCTCCCTCTTCATCCACTGCAATCTCTGACAACCCCAGGCCAAGCTCCCATGGGTGGGCTGGCTCTGTCCTGTCCATTGTATCATTCAGGACACAGACAGCACCCCGAGGAGTAGGAACCTTAGGCCAAGGACTAAGCCAGCATGGCATTTATGGGGCTTATGAGTTTTCCCCAGAGAAACTAGAGGGTTTAGAACAGGGAGAAGGACACAGCTGGAAGGTAACAGATCATCCTAACCAGGTGGACAAGACAGTGGGCAGTGGAGGGGACCAGGCCTGCTTTCAAGTCAATCTCCCCTATTTCCTGCTGGGTGGCTCTGTGCAGGCAACTGCAGCCTCAGGTTTTCTAGCAGTGAAATGGTGGTAACCACATGGCCCAGGGTTGATTTTTTTTTTTTTTTGAGGGTCCAGGTAGCCAGGTACAGAAACAGCCCCCATGCACAACTGGCAGGAGAAGTAAGCACCCCCTCACCCTGAGTCCCCACCACCTGCCCATGTCCTCAGATGCCCGAGGAGGAGGCCTTCTGCGTGTTTGTGCGGCTGATGCAGGAGTACCGCCTCCGGGAGCTCTTCAAGCCCAGCATGGCCGAGCTGGGGCTCTGCATCTACCAGTTCGAGTACATGCTGCAGGTGAGCGAGGCCCAGCAGCTGCACATGGCTAACACCCCAGGCTGTCCCCAGGTACCTCTTGAACTAAAAAGTCCAGGCCTAAGAAGTCACTCCTGGATGTACCAGCTCCAAAAGCAGCCATTATCCCCATAGAGCTGCCCTGAAGGATGCTTAGAGGAACCAGATGGGGCTACCCACATAGAGGGGTGGCTCCCAGGGCTGCTGGCCCTAGTCTGACACACCCACAGCACCCCCCTATCTGCTCCCAGCTGTGGAAGGAGGGAAGGTAGAGTTTGCCTGCCCAGGCTGATTACCGGAGACAGCCGCAGACATCTATTTATAAATAGCAGCCCCCACAGGGACCACTCCCGGCTGGCAGACAGAACACTATGATCACATACACACACACACATACACACACCAGCCTGCTCCAGACCTGGTGACCAGGGGGCTGTGCGATCTGGATACTCCTGGAAGCAAGAGGCCCACTCCTTGGTCCTGAAGCATGGGTAGCATAGTTATAGCTCAAGGGGGGCCTGACAGTGCCATAAACAGGCTGGGTAGCAGGGAAGACTCCATCCCACCTGAGGCTGAGTAGCCAGGACCTCCTGCAGCCAAGCCGGCAAACAAATAAATGATGTTCTGTGAAACTCTGGGCACAGAGAGCCCCTGCCACCTGCAGGAAGCCCACATTTCTAATGCCTTTTCCAGCCTCAGTTTTCTCAGCTAACTGCCACTTTCCAGCTATCTGGAATTCAGGCACTCAAACACTGCTGTGCCCAAAGCTTTGTGCTAGAGGCATAGGTGAGCAAATGACTGGCAAGTCCCATAAAACAGAGTGAGCAGTGGCAGGCTCTCAACAGGGGCCAAGGACCCCAACCACCCACACTCCACCTCTGCTTCTCTGAGCAGCCGTGAGGAGTGAACCAAGTGAGCTGCAAGGAGGAGCTCAGGAGTGAACCCTCCTGAGTCTCAGAAGCTCTTTCACAGGAGGACCCATGAGCTGCCACAAGAGAAGCACCATGATACATGAGCTTCCACTCCTACCTAGGTCCCCACCCTGTGCTACTTGAAGTTTGCAGGTGCTTCAACTTCCTTCTGTCACAGTGTCTGGGGAGCACTAAGAAAGGGAGCCTGGGGCTACCTGAGGCAGGTCAGGGCCAGGCTCCCTGGAGGTGGGCATCTAAGGTCTAGCACCATGCCTGCCTGGCCTCCTGCCCGGCCTCCTGCCCCTTGCAGGAGCAGCTCCCGGACCTCAACACCCACTTCCGCTCCCAAAGCTTCCACACATCCATGTATGCCTCCTCCTGGTTCCTCACACTCTTCCTGACCACCTTTCCCCTGCCTGTCGCCACCCGGGTCTTCGACATCTTCATGTACGAGGTAAGGACACTGTGGGGCCACCCACCTTGACCCCCCACCTTGACCAAGTCTGCTCTGAATGGAGCAAGTCATTCCCTACCATGGAAACATTCCAACAAGGCAGAAAAAAGGGCTGGGGCCTGGGGAAGGGTGAGAAAGCCCCCTGGGGGGACAGGACCTGAGACTCACTCTCTCCATGGCTACCACCACCTTTGCAGGGGCTGGAGATCGTGTTCCGGGTAGGCCTTGCCCTGCTGCAGGTGAACCAGACAGAACTGATGCAGCTGGACATGGAGGGCATGTCCCAGGTGGGCCAGGGGGGTGGTGGAGTGGTGGGACTACCCCCCACCAGGGGAACCCAGGCACAGGATGCCCTCCCAAGTGACAAGGAGGGTCTTGCTTCAAGAGAGGAAGGTGGCATTCCTGAGTATCCCTGATCCTGTCCCCAGATGCTCTGGGTGGGCTCTAAGGAGCCCACAGGCTCTGCCAGACCCAGGTGGGGGAAGGGAGGGGCCAGCAGCCTGGCAGCAAGGCAAGAGGAAGCTTAGGCCCAGCTCCACCCCAGGGAGGTCCCACTCCCTCCTTCCTGCCCCCACTCTGGGTGTCCCAAACACTGATGGCAAATTATGACACTGGCCAAACCACAGGCTCTAGATGTGGTTTCAGATCCAGCCCCTAGTGTGGCAAGGGCACTGGAGGGAATGCAGAGTATGGGGCAGCCCCATGCCCTGCTTGCCCCAGCCTGCCTGGTGTTAAGGCCAGCCCGCCTCTCATCACCATTTCCCACCAGGCCAGCCCCTACTCCTGCCTAGCATCCTCCAGCTGGGGCTGTGGAGAAGAATGCACAAAGGCCACGCTTGTGTCCATGAACACCAACGTCCATTGTCTGCAGCTGCCACAGGGGGCCAGCTGGACTGGGGATTGAGAGCCATGTCTACCCTCAGCTTACCTTAACCCTTTGCAGAGGCTCAGAGCCCCCCACCCCTGGCCTTCACTCTCAGGACCCCCTTCAGCCTGCTTTTCTCCTGGAAACAACAACCCTGGCCACAAGCAGCTCTGCATCCCACTCCCCACATCAGGTTTTCCTTCACTGAGCACCCACAACAGGCCAGACCCTACACTGTGGACATGGCACACCCAGGCAGACTAGTTCCTGCCCTCCTTCAAGGCAGTGGGGTGCAACGGGGCTCAGGTGGTCCCCTGCAATCAGAGCTTGCCTGTCGGTGACTGGCTGTGTCCCCACAGTACTTCCAGAGGGTCATCCCCCACCAGTTTGACAGCTGCCCAGATAAGCTGGTCCTCAAGGCCTACCAGGTCAAGTATAACCCCAAGAAGATGAAGAGGTCAGTGCTGGGTGGCTGGGATGTGATGGGAAGGGGGAAGTCCCCAAGGGCACAATGGTGACCTTTCCCCTCTGCAGGCTGGAGAAGGAGTATGCGGCCATGAAGAGCAAGGAAATGGAAGAGCAGATCGAGATCAAAGTGAGCCTGGCTTGGCCTGTCAGGGGAGGCAAGGACAGGGATGGGCTACCTTTGGGGGCTGCCATCCCAACTCCAGAGGTCAGCCACTAGGGGGCAGCCCTGCCCAGTGCACAGGCAGACCAGGCTGTCCCTAATGGACAGCACCAGGCTCTTGAGGGACTGTCCCTCTGCCCATCTGTCCCTTCTTTTTCCTTCCAGTCCAGTGTGTAGTGCCTGCCCCCTCCAGACCTGTTTGCAGTTCTCGTGACACAGTGGCAAACAAGACAGTCAAGGTCCTTGCCCTCCTGGGGCTCCCAGCATTGCAGGGAACCAGTCAACAAACCACTAGACTGGAGTGTAGACTCATATATAAAAGTGCTCTGGACCAGCTGACCTGAGGAGATGGCCCTCCCAGCATTTCCAAGCCAGGAAATCAATTGAGGACAAAAGGCCTGAGGCAGTGGCATGCCTGGGCACTGGAATTTCAAAGGATCATAGGTGGGGGAGCATCCTGGCCACCAGCCCTTGTATGTCAGGAGGTTCCCTGAGCATGCCCAGCCTCTCTCTCCTTCCTAGTTCTTTCATGCCTACACACAACAAGCATTTATAAAGCACCTGCTATGTGCCAAGTCACTGATTTCCCTCAGGCCTGTGTTTATTGATCGGGACAAACACAGACAAAAGTCCCAACACAACATGGCCCTGTCCTCTTCAGGAGTAGAGCCACACAATGGCTGACAGTCCAACAGACTTGGATTCAAATCCCAGCCCCACCATGGACCAGCTATGTGGCCTTGGCAGGTGAACTTGCTTATCTGAGCCTTGTGTCCTCTTCTGCAAAATTAGGGTGACATTTGCTATGCTGTTCAAAGTATTATTACTGTCATCATCATTATTGTCATCATTCCCATTGCATCTAAAAAGGCAGGGGCAGAACCTAGATTAGAATCCAGGTCACCTGCTGTCCATGCCTAAGGGAAAGTGTATAATTGTCCTGGCCCTGTTAGGAGGTTTTCAAGAAATAGTTGTGTCTTAAGTTCTTGGGCATCCCCCTTTCTCAGGAATGGCACTTTGACTGATGCGCCAGTCCAAATGTGTGTGTCTGACTTGCTCATAGGCAGACAAGGGTCTGCTCCCATCTGGTGACTGAGAGGGTCCAGCAGTATGCAAGGACACCATCACAGACTTTCAGAAAATATGCACAGCCTGGAAATTTGCCCTGAGAGAAACTAGACAGCCCCCAGAGGCCTTAAGGATTAAAGCAGATAGCTAGCTGCCTTCTCACCTGGCCCTGCTCTTTGTTCTTTCACCTTTAGCCCATTTTAGAATGTACCAGGGATTTATTTTAAGCAGCAGGCAAAGCAAGGTAACAGACATGAATACCACCGCCTTTGACAGAAGAGTTCATCACTTACAACAGTAGGAGTGGGCTGTGCCAGGCAGTGTGCACGTGGGATACTAGGGTTGGTTGGGAGGCAGAAGGAATGAGGGGAATACGTGGCTTCTGCAAGAAGAAACAAGGGAGGCAGCATAGGCAAGTTTGAACAGGCCTAGGATTGCCTACTTTGAATAATTTCAGCTGGCTCTGGGCTATCAGGGTGATCCCCAGTTTTCCAACAGCTGACCCTGGGATGGTTTGGGGCAAGGGAAATACTGATGTGGTGAGAGATGAAGCAAGTGGTTGAGGGTTTGGACACTGCATTGATAGGTTGGATACGAAGGGTGCACTTGCAGGTAGGTTGTTTACTATTTCTGGAAAATAGCTAGCACTGGGAGAGGCAATTTCTCCAGAATTAGCAAGGACCCAGTATGTGAAAGCATCATAAAATACAGAGAAAAAGGAGCATTGTTGGTCAGGCATGTCCAGCTCCTGCAAGGAAAGTATGACTATGCTTGGGGCAATGACAGGTTGACACCAGTGGGTGGGCTGGGCAATCCAGGGGTCATAGGTCCAGATCACCATAGGGGACAGAGACCTGTGCCTGAAACAGCTCTGGCCCAGCCAGTCTGAGGGGCTCAGGCAAGGCCCTGCCCCTCTCTGACTCAGTTTCCCCACCCATGACATGAATCTAGGAGAGTCAAGGTTGTAATTCTTCTGACCGCAGCTGCTTCCTGGAAATGTTCTGAGGGTTTTCATTGCCTTTTCTTCCTGGAAGAAACCCAGGAAATATTTTGCATGACTCACAGCAAGGCAGGACCCTCATTCACCTACAGATCCAAACTATTTCTATACATCCTTTATAAGGGAGAGGCAGGTGGAGACTAGATATAACACTAGAAAGCGAGAGAATGCTCTGAAATGCTAGCTAGGGAAAAGTGACCACTGTTGGGGACAGCTTGCTCTTGATGGGTCACAGAAACGTAGTTGTTGACCAACTCTGAGATGAGTCTGCCCTCGAGAATTGAGCCCAAGGGCACTGGGTGAGGCTGTCCGATTGGGCCTTCCCCAGTGGCAGAGGCCTGAGCCAAGCAGAGAGACAGACAGTATTTTGAGGAGAGTGTGGGTGCTGACTGCCACACACACACACACACACAGGACCACAAAAGCATTAATGTTACTGAACCAAGGTTTGTTTGTTTGCTCTTTTAATTGTTTTTATTTTTAATGAACCATTTTGGACAGGAATTGGCCCTGTTTTCTGAAATCTCTGACCCAGAATGCAAGACGCTGGCTCTGTTCTGTCCGGCCTGGAGCCTGGAGGTGGCCTGGCCCCTAAGGGCAACCACCTCGGTAGTAGGTGAATGGGGGGGTACGTGTGTGCAGGAGTTGGGGGGGTTTCTGACGTGATCTTCCTCTTCTCCCCCCCTCCCCTTAGAGGCTTCGGACAGAGAACCGGCTTCTGAAACAGCGGATTGAGACACTGGAGAAGGTGAGGGGCGGGCCTCCGCGGGCACAGTCGCCCGCCGCCGCCAGCCGGGAACCCCGAATCCTCTAACCCTCTCCTGAGAACCAAAGAGCCCTGCCCCGCTATCACCCACCCAAGCCCCACACTGAACCTGATTTGGCTGCCCCGTGATGTGGGAGGGAGGCCCTGCTCGCACTGTGATTAATCCTGGGGCTAGGGACAATTTATAACCCAGTGATCCGCCAACTCGGCAATCCATCTGTGTGCCGTGTCCTCCTGGGCCACTCGGGTGGGGCCGGGGTGCGGGAGAGAACTGCTGCTTTGATGGAGGCACCCATCTCGCCCTCCAAAGAAAGGAAAAGAAGCCGGCTAGGGGAGGAGCGTGGCTACGTACTAGGGAGCCACAGCCGCGACCCTGGACCCCAACATGTTGAAGATGGGGCTGTAATTGGGGGCTTACCGAGCTCTAGCCCCAGCGCCCTATTTTCTGCTCCTCCTTCCGGAGCAGAACTGAGCACAGAGGCTGGATCATTAATAGGATTTTACTCCCCTTACCCAAAAGCCTTGTTCTACCTTAAAATTAAGATTAAAGCTCTCTCAGGCAGGCTCCAGCGCGGAATTTTCCCATCTGGCCCCGAGCAGACCGGCCCAGGAGGGTGGGACAGTGGGTTTCTCAGCCCTGCAGCGTTCCCGCAGCCGTGGACAGCCCCGACCTTCCCGCTCACACGCAAACCCCTCTCAAGGACGGAGCTGGCTCTACCTTTGGTCTTCCTCCGGGTCCTCTCCTGCTGGTTCTCTGGTCTCCACTCCTCTCTCCCCCGCTTCTAGAGATAGTCCACTGCGTTAGTGACAAGTGGTTCTTGTCTGTCTCTCCCCCTCTCCTGTCCCGCAACTTCCGCTCTGCCTCCTCCCCCTGTCGCTGGGAACCCCCTTCGCCGGGTAGGAGAGCGCTGCTCTGGCTGATAGGTTAATCCAGGTACTGTAGCTTTTTGTCCCCCCAAACCCCGGGTTCCTTCCTGGCCCCTCCCCTGGTCCCTGTACATGACAGCCAGTAACCGCCTCTTCCCTGCCATTCTGGGGGCAGGCCTGGCACCATGCATGGGGACAGCTGAGGATTGCTTCTGGGTGACAGAGACTTTCTGAGGGTGGCATGTGAGTGGAGAGAAGGACAATGTATGTGTCTGTGTGTCTGAGTATGACTGCACACGCATGTACAGGAAGCTTCCTCCCTCAAGGGATCACCGGTAGGGACCCAGGAGGGCTGGGGATCCTAAGAGCATATCTGCTTCAGGTCCCGGTGCAAGCAATGCGCTGAGCATGCGCACACATGCATACTTGCTCCTCTGGCCCCTCACGCTGCTACTCTGCTTCTCTCTGCAAAGCCTGCCACCTTCTCTTGCTCACCTGCTTCTGCTGCCACCTCATCTCGAATGGCTTTATCTGGAAACTTCCGCTTGCCACCTCGTGGCTCCGAGCCTGGAATGGGGGGCCCAAATTGGGGGGAGATGTCTTTGCCACAAACAGTTGGAGGCCCCAGAGGCCAGGACTGCAGAAAGTGCCCCTGGGAGAGGTGTATTTCACCTCCCTGCCCAGCAAAAATGGCCCTGAGTGCCCAGACCTCAGCTGTCCCCAGACTTCCACCCTCACCAGCAGAGCCTAGAATGAACAGGCAGAGATGGCCTCTGCTGTGCCATTGGCCCTGGAGAAAGACTCGGTTCTAGGCCAGGCACAGTCCCTCGCACCTGTAATTCTAGCACTCTGAGAGGTTAAGGCAGGAGGATCCCTTGATCTCAGGAGTTCAAGACCAGCCTGAGCAACTGTGAGAACCCATCGGAAAAAAAAAAAAGACTCATTTCTCCTCACCTGGGGCAGAACCCTGTTGGGTCTATTCTTCCTGGGCTCCTCCTGCCAGCCCCACCCCCATCCACAGGCCCAGCAGGCAGCCACTGCCCACAAATCTGATGATTCCTTATGCACACATAAAGAACCTCAGGTTTGGGGTCCTCCATCCTAGGCTCTAAGTGCTAGAGGCCTCCCCCATCACATCTCCCACCTCTGCTCTTCTGTGGGCCTCCCCCTGTGGTGGGAGGCAGGGCCTGGGATGGGAGCCAAGGGTCATGGCCCCCCATCCTCACTGTGCTCAGGGGCAGGTGACACGGGCTCAGGAGGCAGAAGAGAACTATGTCATCAAGCGGGAGCTGGCAGTGGTGCGGCAGCAGTGCAGCTCAGCAGCAGAGGACCTGCAGAAGGCACAGAGCACCATCCGACAGCTGCAGGAGCAGCAGGTACCTGGTGGGGTCAGGGCCATGCCGTGCTACTTTCAGGGTGCTGCTCCACTCTGCCTCAGTGCCTGGCCTTCCTATTCCTTTGGGGGGAGGGACCCAGAAACAAACACAGACTCCTTCATAGCCCAACAGCCAGTGGCCCTGGACTCAGGGGTGTCCTGTGATTTCCAGTTCCCATCACCTCATGGGGTGTCCAACTTTAGTATAGAGGCCCTTGAGAACCAGGTTGTCACTGCTAGGCCCTAGCAGATAGGAAAGTCACTCCTTGGGGAAGCTATGCATCTCCCCAGGGTCTGAAGGCTTCTTGGGCTTCCCAGGATAGCAGCCACAAAGGGAGAGAGCTCCCTTCCCCAATGCCCAGGACATAGTCCTCGGAAGAGAGCAGCAGAGTAATTGGGGGTTGTTCTCAGTACTTAGCAAGGTGGTGGTCAGAGGATACCATTGTCCATTGTGGGGCCTGAACTCTCGATCCGTTGGTGGGCAGGCTCATGAGCTACAACTCCATCCAAAGAATTCCCTTCTCTGTGAGGTTTTAAGACTTTACTGTAGCTATATCCAGCAGGTAGCTACTGCCCCCAAATCTGATGGTCCCTTATGCATACATGCCCTGGAGGGAGCCACCACTCCCTTCCTCAACAAGGGCCTCCTGCTCCTTGCCCTGGACAATTGTGGGTCTCTGAAATTCATGCATGCCAGTGGCCCACCTTGACCCAGATGGGCTCAGGCCCTGTGCAGAGCCCCTGCCAGGCTTCACCTCCTCCAGAGCCACACACCCCTGTTTGTAGCAGCCTCCCTTTGGACCTGAAGACATGGCCTCATGTATCTCAGCATCCCCTCAAGGCCAGAGCTCAGAGGCAGCCAGGGGATTCTCTCTGACTGGCCTGAAAGGCAGCATTATGCCAGGGGTGGAACAAGCCCAGCCTTGGTTTCCCTATCATTTGAGTTGGTGTCACACTGAAGTGGCTCATGGAAACAAGGCAGCGCCCCACCCCCAAGAGCAGTGGATCACCTAGAATCCCTCAGCCAAGGCCTTCACCAAGATCTCCAGGCCTAGGGGTGGGGGACCTCTGTGTATGAGCACCCTGTGGTTTCTCCAAATCAAAGATCCACACCCCACTGCCAGGCCTTGCTGGGTCGGGCCTGGATTTTTCAGGGGCTGATGAGAAGGGGCCATGGCTCCCACCCCACAGGCCAGGTCTCCTTTGTCAGGCCCAGGTAAAGCATCCTTCAATTTATGGCCCCCACTGGGGTACCTCTGAGCAAGAGAGTGATTCCTGCAAACCTCCTATCCTTTGCTGTTTTGAAGTGGGAGTAGGGGAGATGGAGAGGAGCAAGGTGGAGTGATAGGATTCACAGCCCTAAGTACACCCACCAGGTGGTTAGGACCCGCCCTCTCCCCCACCAGTGATCCTGGGAAACCACAATCAGTCACTGGTATCTCTGGGGTATCTTGAGGCCACAGCAAGTCCCCTTCAGAACATCCCTTTTAGCCTTCCCAGGGCAAGGGCTAGGTCAGGCTGGCTGCACAAGTGCCCAGGACCCCTAGGCACAAATTATGAAAGTATCCAGTCCAGGACACCTGAAGCTCAGGGGCTGGGAGGAGAGGGCCCAAGGCCTGCCCTGAAGCCAGCTGGCATGGAAGCTGCCCACTTCCCAGCCATGGCCTGAGGCCCCACACCACCCTCTTCCTCTTCCAGGAGAACCCACGCCTCACTGAGGACTTTGTGTCCCACCTGGAGACAGAGCTGGAGCAATCAAGGCTACGGGAGACAGAAACACTGGGGGCCCTCCGAGAGATGCAGGATAAGGTTCTAGACATGGAGAAGGTGCGACTGGGTGGGCAGGAGGGCAGGTATGGGGGGCCCTGGAGAAAAACAGGAGGTCCTAGGTAAGCTTTCAGGAGTAATCTGGGTCAGAACCCTCACTTCCACCCCGTCAGTCCCCACCCAGAAAATGCCTCCTCTGCCTGTTCCCTGCCCTTCCTCCATAGTTTCATACGAGGGTCTGGGGGGATGGGAAATTAGACCTTTCACTCTCAGACCCTCCCAAGCCATGGAGGTTCACGTACACACGCATGTGCACACACACACACATGTTCATGTGGATATGCACAGGAAGACATGCTCGTGTCTGGTCACCCACATACACACTGAGCACTACCCCATGTAGGGCATGGCCCCTCATGTAGGGGCAAACACCAGCAGTATGGTAGATTCTGTGAGCTTCCTGGGTATCCCAACCCACCTGTGTGTGTCTCCCCCAGGCCTTGAGTTCTGGAAAGCAGGGAGGCAGAAGGGGCATGAGGGCTCAAGGCCCATCAGTACTGCCTGCAACACACTCCCATGAAGACACCATCCTGGGAAGTCTGGGGTCCATCCTCTTCTGCCTGTAGCCCAGGCCTCCTGGGGCCTTCCTCAACTGCCTTCTCACTAAACTCCCCCATGGAGCTGCCAGAGGAAGGGCGGTGCCTCAGGACCTACTCACAATGTAGAGGAGCTATACTCTCCCCAGCCTGCACTACTTTGGGGAGTCCTCCAAAGTAGGGGACTGACAGGCTATCCAAGAGCTGGGCTTTCTCCCCCCCCCCCCACATTAGACAGCAAGGTGCCTCCAATAGATCCAGCTAGATCTATCCCACCCCTAGATCCAAACAGCAACCACTAGTGATGTCTGCAACATGGATCTTGGTTCAAGAGGCTGGAGCACAAATCCCACATCACTGAGTCCTGGGATGCCAGGATAGGGCCTAGGCTGCCGCTCACCCTGTTCCCAGGCAGAGGGGCTGTCTGGCCTGACCTAGGAAGAATCTGCTGATGGATCTGGAGGGTGATAGATCTCAGACTCCCTTGGTGACCTGAGCATGGCCCTGGCCCTCACTTCTTCAGCCTGCCTGGTGTTCTTAGCAGTAACACGGAGGTACCCTGATGTGGAGGTTTGCAGTAGGACAGCCCCATGAGAGTCAGTGCTGCTACTGCATCCATTTCACAGAAGAAAATTACCGCTGGGTTCCATAGGTAGAATCTACACCCTGGGAACCTGGCCCAGGGAGCTGCCCTCCCCCGCTGAGCTGCCACAGGCAGAGTGCAGAAGGAAACATGGCGTGGGGGTGCTGGTACCGCAAGAAGGGACTCCCCCAGGCCCTGACTACCCCTCTCCCCGCAGAGAAACAGCTCGCTGCCCGACGAGAATAATGTGGCACGGCTGCAAGAGGAGCTGAAGGCGCTCAAGGTGCGGGAGAGCGAGGCGGTGGCCTCGGCGAGAGAACTGAAACTGCAGCTGCAGGAGCTCTCCGACACCTGGCAGGTGAGGACCGGGTAGGCGGCTAGCAAGCAAAGCGACTTCTGGAGCTGTCCCCTCAGTCTTCTCGGCTGCAGGTAACCGCTCGCGGTTCCGCCCCTCTCCAGGCCCATCTGTCCCGCGGCGGCCGCTGGAAGGAGTCCCCGCGGAAGCTGGTGCTGGGAGAGCTGCAGGACGAGCTAATGAGCGTGCGTCTGCGCGAAGCCCAGGCCCTGGCTGAGGGCCGCGAGCTACGGCAGCGCGTGGTAGAACTCGAGACGCAGGTGGACTGGAGCGCCCATCCATCAGGGCAGCTGGCAGGGTGTTGGTGGCCGGCCCCTGGGCTAGGCTGTAACCCCACCATCTGTCCTCCCCCCAGGACCACATCCACCGCAACCTGCTGAACCGAGTGGAGGCGGAGCGAGCGACGCTTCAGGAGAAGCTGCAGTACCTGGCGGCACAGAACAAGGGGCTGCAGACGCAGCTCAGCGAAAGCCGCCGCAAGCAGGCCGAGGCCGAGTGCAAGGTGCCGCCCACAGTGAGCCTGCCTAGCTCCAGCCGCATCCCCACCCCAAGCCCCCCACTGCGCGCGCGGATCTTGACCCGCCCTCTCCCCCTACACCTCCAGAGCAAGGAGGAGGTGATGGCCGTGCGCCTGCGGGAGGCGGACAGTATGGCTGCTGTGGCTGAGATGCGGCAGCGCATCGCTGAACTTGAGATCCAGGTGAGTGCCTGGGACCCGGGCGGAGGCGGGAGGTATGCCCCACTCTGAGACGGCGTGACCGAGTCCATCCCCGCAGAGAGAGGAAGGCCGCATCCAAGGCCAGCTGAACCACTCAGACTCGTCGCAGTACATCCGCGAGCTCAAGGACCAGATCGAGGAGCTCAAGGCCGAGGTGAGCCAGAGGGGATGCTGGGAACAGGCCAGGCCTCGGCATGGAGGCTGTGGCTGCGGCTGGGAGGGAGGGTCAGAGGGATCAGGCCATGCCTCCAGCGCCGGTCCCTGACCCAGGTGCGGCTGCTGAAGGGTCCGCCGCCCTTCGAGGATCCACTGGCTTTCGACGGGCTGGCCCTGGCACGGCACCTGGATGAGGACTCCCTGCCGTCGTCAGATGAGGAATTGCTCGGCGTGGGTGTGGGCGTGGGCGCAGCCCTACAGGACGCGCTCTACCCTCTGTCGCCGCGCGACGCACGCTTCTTCCGCCGTCTTGAGAGGCCAGCCAAGGACAGCGAGGGCAGCTCAGACAGCGACGCCGACGAGCTGGCCGCGCCCTACAGCCAAGGCCTGGACAACTGAGGCCGTACCCTCGCGCCCGGAGGCAGAAAGCCGCAGACGGGGGGCGGGGGACGCCCAGACAGTCGGCAGCTGAGCCCTCTGTGGCTCAACCACCCTTAGGACAAGGCCCTGGTTGGCAGGGCAGAGGGTGGGCCCTGACCTGAGGCTCCTCCTCGGGACCCTAGGGCAGGGTCTCCCTCCCCGCGGTGTTGACCCATCTTGAGGGCTTCTGGAAGGGCTGCCCTCTTAACAGCAAGGGCAGAGGGCAGGTGATGGATGACCCACAGGCCCCAGGGACTGAACTGGCAGTAAACTCCCTCCCAGCAGGCTCCCTTCTGGGACAGGGGTGTCCCCTCTGGGAAGGGCCTAGGAGCTAGAAGCCTGAGGACGGACAGCCAGCTCTGGGCTGATTATTAGCACCCTATGATGCCCCTCGGCACTCAGAGACCCTTAGCTAGACCCTGGCAACCTCCAGACAGCCAGGCTGGGCTTTCCTGCCTGGTGCAGGCATCATGGCCCCTGTGGCAGAAACCAAAGTCCCCCCTGCTGTGTGCAGGGCCACTTGGGGTGTGAGTGGCCAGCAGGAAGCAGCCTAGGTCTGAGCAGCTGCAAGGAAGTAGCCAGTCCTCTCCCTGGCACCCCACATCCTCCTCCAGGAGGCACATCACCCCTCTTGGCCAGTGATGGAAGGACACCTCTCCATGGGGGTCCTGGGCCTCCATTCACTTCCCTTCCTCCCAGTATCCCCAGCCTCACCCTCTGGGGCCAGGGCCAGGTCCCAGGGCAGAAGATTCCCAGTGGAGTCGCCTCCCCTCCCCTCCTCCTGGTGGCCTTGTGGTCTCTGCTGAGTCACAGCTGAGAATGGTGCCAAAATCCAATGAGCCTCCCTCCCAACACCCCTTCCCCTCCTCCCACCCTTGGCCTCAAGACCCTCAGAGCTCGTGGAGTCTCGAGTGAGTAGCGAGTGATAGCATCACAAGCAATTTCCCTGGCACTTCCTGGGGTGGGGACCCCTGCTCAGCCCCCCCTTCCTGGTCACCTACTCTTCAGTGTTAAACAGCCCGGGGGACCAGGGTGGGCACTGCGGAGCTCTCCTATGGGCTCCCCACGCTGCCCCCCACCATTTTGCACACTGCCTGATCACACTCCACATGTCGCCCAGGCGGGAAAGATGGAAAATAAAGTGTATTTACACAGTCTGGGAGAAGGGATGCTGAGTGGGGCAGGTCTGGTGCTGGTCAAGCAAAAAAGTATCAAAGGGGTAGGCTGTCCTTTCCCTCCAGAACTACCCACAGTGGAGGTTTGGAGAGGAAAGGACAGTCAGTGTTGGGGTGCGGTATGATTTCCCACCTGGCTGACTCAATTTGGGCCTTCTAAGAGACTTGGAGCAGGATCTGGTTGCATTACTTCAGCACACATTTTTGGAGGTCTCCTGGGGTGCTCTGCCCCATGCCTGGTCCTGAGGGGGTCACCATTTCAATAGAGGACACTGGTATGGGGTGAAAGGGAGGAACCTGCCACTAATGTGGTAAGTACCCAAAAGACAGAATAGGGAGATCAAGGAAGGCTTCCTGGAAGAGATGGTGTCAGAGCCTTTTCCAGGGGCAGAAGCTGTACCAGCAAGAGGCATGTGATGTCCAGAAACAGAAAAGACTGGGCATGGCCAGACCAGGAAAGGGCTCTCAAATCAGGAGAGTTTGGACTTTGAGCTAAGGGACACAGGAGCCCCTGGAGGGCTTAGGCGAGGGGGGGGGGGGGACCAGCAGGACCTCCCACAGTGTTGGGAGGCTGATGCAGCGACCAGGCTGCCAAACGGAGCTAGCAGTTGGGACAGTATGTGGAGGAAGGCTTCCTGGGAATGAGAGGGCTGAAAGTGGCCACAGTCCTTTGTAGTGTTCCCCACAGAATTGAAGCAGAGTCTCAGCTGGTGGCAGGGGGGTGTGAGGGCAGAGCCAGGGATAACAAAGAAAGGCTTCTGAAAGGCAGAAACTTAATTGAGTCCAGGGCCCTTCCCCCCACAACCCCCGCACCCAGTGTGGGCTCACACAGCAGCCCCCACCCCCACTCTGCTGCCTGAGGACTGCAGCTCAGCAGGGCATGACCACTGGCTCTGAACCAGGCCAGCCAAGTCCTAAGTGTTGTCCCATCACATTCAACACCTATGACCACAAGCACCATTCTCATCACACAGACATAACATTGAGACAGTCACTGTGTCTCCTGCTCCCATGGAGTAATTTCACGCCAGCTGACTGAGCAGGACACCAGAGGGAATACCCAGAGGTCCTGCCCCAACCTTCCTGGGGGCTGGCCTTGGGGCCATGGCTGCCAAGCATGTCAAGAGTCAGCCCCCAGAATGAAAACAAGGGCACCTACATCCCCTTTCCCAGGACTCAGCTGGAAAGGGCATGTCTATGATTTGACAAGAAACAGCTGGAGTGAGGGAGTGGGCCCACCTTCTTCCCCTCCATTGGCTCCCATGGGTGAGGGTGACAGTGCCCCTCTGGGACAGAACACATTGCTTCTCAGTCCCCAGGCTGGGAGTTGGCCACATCTGGGTTAGTGACAGGACTTGGTAGCCTTTGCCTCACAGGAACCTGGCCACAGAATGGAGTAAGGGAACAAGGTCTAAGGGCAGAGACAGGGCTGATGGCCCAACACCTAGTCTCACTCTGTCATTTACCCACCTGAGATTGTCTCCATCATTCTTGGTGCCAACGAGGAGACTGGGAGGGGGGGGGGAGACCAGGAGGCAGAGGCAGAGACCTCCCTGCAGGGACCCTTGGGAAAAAGGAGGGCTTGGACTGAGACTTGAGGTCAGGGTGACAGGGCTGGGGGAGGAAGGGCAAGAAATTCTGAATGGAGGGGGAGCTTGAAGATGAGGCCTGATAAAGATGCCTAAGGTAGGGGACATGGCAAAAATGCCCATTGAAGTAGGTTACACATGACATGGTGAGGCCTCTGTAGAGGAGGGTGCAACATTAGGACTGAGGTTGCCCCCCAACTCTGGGGGTCCCACTTTTTCTTGCAGGCCCCTAGGGGGCAGTTGCCCTCGGGGACCCTACACCAGCTGAGGTCCTCTTGAAGAGCTCCGGACAAGGTCTCTGGCCTGCCCTCTGCCTGTAGCCTCCTTGGTGAGGTTAGAGCGCTGCGCCTGCGGTTGGATAGAGCCGCCTGCGGTTGGATAGAGTCGGAGGAACAGAGGACACTAAAGACCCCTTCCTCGGTCTCTGCCAGAATGGAGTTCCCGCCCACAGGCCCGACCCTTGAGAGGTCCCTACCAGGAACCCCAGGCTCCGAGATCAGCGCCAGTGCCCCAGGGCACACAAGGTAAGGGATCGTATTAAGAAGAAGGGCCATAGGAAGGAGTCCTCGTCACCATCCCAGAGCAGGGCAAGCCCTTCCCGCTTGTTCTCCAGGTGCACGAGTTCGGCTGCCTCGAGTGTGGGAAGAGCTTCAGTCGCTCCTTCACCTAGGCCAGGCATCGGCTCATCCACGAGGGGGAAGGGGGGCCGCGGCCCAGACGGAGGTTTTCCTGAGCCTAATGTTCCACCAGAAGTCGGACACGAAGAAGCACAAGTTTACGAATGTAGGTGGGTGCGCAGCGCCGGATGACACGGTCTCGGCAGAGTCCCGCTGCAGCCCCACCTCGCACGTCCGGCCTTTCACGCAGGAAGAAAACCGCACAGTTCAGCCAGAGCGCCAACCTGCTCACACACAGCCTCCCCCAAACCCGGCCCCGCGGCGACAGCGAAGGTAGGCAAGTTCCACTGTATGGATTTCATTGCAAACTCGGGCTGCGCGGGGTGGACAATACGCTGGATACAGGGCAGGGCCTAGACGGAAAAACGGGGCCAGACTCGAGGGGAGTAGGAGCGTGTCCCAGGCCAGATGGGGAGGAGGGGGCTCGAGGAAAGGGCCTAGGCCAAAGGTATGGGTCTCGAGCCTCTTTGGCCGAAGGCAAGGGCGGATTCAGGGCCAAACAACCCAGACTCCTGGGAACTAAGACCAATCCACCAAGAGCCTCGGGGCAGTGGAGACAAAGAGGTGTAGCCGGAGGGGCGAATCCTAAGGTAGGGGCGGGGTGTAGTAGGCGGGACTAGAGTTGGCTCAGTGGAAGGTCTCCACCTCCACTACAGTCCAGTCACCCTGTGGGGAGGCCACGTCGTCTGGGGAGAAGCTGGTGACTGAGGTGATGCTGGCACGGGACTCATCCAGGGGAGACAGTAGTTCGGCCCAGCGGCCCAGTTCGGCGTCGCTGAGAGCAGCCCGGACGTTCCCTGTGACGCCACCACTCCCCGGTCCCCCAGGGCCACCACCGCTGCCTCCTGAAGCGCCCTCAGCTGCAGCTAGTAGTAGCGTCCGGCTCAGCAGGTGCTGAACGACGTTCGCCTGCAGCGCCCCCAGCGGCAGCTCGCCCAGGCGGGCCGACTTCGGGCTCCGGGAGGAAGCCCCCGCTCCCGCGCCCGCCCCAGCCACTGCCTTCCCACCGACCGCGCTGGGCACAGGCCCTGGATCCAGAGCTCCTGGGGCGGTGGTCGCCGACTCGGGCCCTTCAGCCTCGTAGATGGTGCACAGGCCGTCAGCAGAGCCTGGCCCGGAAGAAGGAGGCCACGGCAAGGACGCTCCTGCGGAAAAGACGCCAGGTGGGCAGAGGGGTGACAATTCCTGCCTGGCGTTAAAAGCAGGTCCTCTTCCTTCACACAACCCGGAAGGAAATGATCACGCCCACAAGCTGCAAAGCCCCGCCCACACCCCGTCCTTTCCGGACCACCCGTTACCTGGGGCGCCTCGGAGGGCCAGCGGCGGAGCTGGACCTCTACTCCAGGCCGCCGGGTGGCAAGCGGCGAGCTCCGCGTCGGCAGGCGGGGAGGCCGCGACACCGCCCTCGGGCCCGCTGTCGTAGCCGCGCAGCTCTTCGGGGGTGCTAGTGGCGCTGCTGCTGTGACCAGCCAGATCCGGCCCGCTCAACGTACTAGACGGGCTGCGCGAGGGTGCCGGCGGCGGGGCTGGGGCTAGGGCCAGGGTCAGCCGTGGACCCGAAATGGAGGCATCCGGACCTGGAGTCGGGGGACGGTGTGGGGCCTGCAGAGGGGGTGAGGCAGGGGGAGAGTGATGGGCCTGCAGAGGGGGAAAAGCCAGAGAAGGTATAGGCTGGTGAGGGGGCGTGGTCAGAGGAGGGGGCGGAGCCTGCAGCGAAGGCAAGGCCAGAGCAGGTGGGCTCTGTGGAGGAGGCGTGGCCAAAGGAGACAGAGAAGGGGAGACAGAAGGAGAGAGAAGGGCCTGCAGAGGAGGTGAGACAGGGGGAGAGGAAGGAGCCTGCAGAGGAGGCAAGGCCAGAGAAGGTGGAGCTTGTGGAGGGTGTGTAGTCACCGGAGAGGGCGGGGACTGCAGAGAGGGAAAGGCCAAAGAAGGTGGGGTGTGTGGAAGAGGCGTAGCCAAAGGGGACTGAGAGGGTGAGGCAAAAGGAGAGTGAAGAGCCTGCAGAGGTGAAGCAGGGGGAGAGGAAAGGGCCTGCAGAGAACTTAAGGCCAGAAAAGGTGGAGCTTGTGGAGTGGACGTGGCCAGGGAACAGGGCGGGGCTTGTAGAGAAGGCAATGCCAGAGCTGATTGGGCCCGTAGAGGGGGCGTGGCCAAAGGAGACCCGGGGGCCTGCTGCAAAGTGGCAGGGGGAGAAGGAGGAGCTTGCAGAAGGGGCATGGTCAGAAAAGAGGGGACATGCAGAGTGGGGGAGACAGGAGGAGGAGAAGCCGGCAGAGGGAGGGAGGTCAGAGAAGAATGGATTTGCACAGGGGCCATTGGCAGGAAAGAAAGTGTGGCCTGGCGAGAAGGTGAGCCCAAAGAAAGAGAGGACGGCAAAGAGGACGAGGATCCGGGAGAGGAAGGGGCCTGCTTGGGGGGCGTGGTCAGAGAAGGTAGGGCCTGCGTGCAGGGGGTGGCTATAGGAGAAGGGGCCTTCAGTGAGGCCAAGAGAGAAGGAGAAACTAGAGGTCCCTTCAGAGACAGTGTGGACAAAGGAGAAGAGGCCTCAGGAGGGGATGTGGCCAGAAGAGGAAGGTCCTGTGAGGGAGACGTGGCCACTGTGGGGGGCGTGGTCTTGGGGAGGGGAGGCGACAGGGAAGGACTGGACTGAGGAATGGGCGTGGCAGGAGCAGAAAGGGCTGGCAGAGTGGGAGAGAGGGGATTTAGCAGAGAAGTTTCGGGAGAAAGAAACGCTTGTAAAGGAGGCGTGACGGGTGGTAGAGGAGCTGACAGAGGAGGTGTGGCCACCGGAGATGGGAGAATCGGAACAGAAGGCACAGTTGGAGGATCCTGGGTAGGGGACATGCTCTGCAGAAGGGGTGAAACTAATGGATAGAATGGAGTCAAAAAAGCGGTTGTGGTCAGGGGAGAGACAGATGCCTCCTGAATGAGTGTATCCAAGTGTGTGGGTGGAGTTTGCAAAGGGGCTGTGGCTGGCAGAGAGCGGAGTGTCTGCGGAGAGAGTGGAGCAGAAAGAGAAGCCCGGGCTAGAGCAAGGGGCGTGTCCAAAGGACAGGTAAGGTCCTGTGACAGCCGCGGAGCCTGAAGATAGAGTGTGGAGGGCGGAGGGGGCGTAGTCGGTGGAGAGGGAGAGAGCGTGGCCGGCAAAGGCGAGGATGTGACATGGGGAGAAGGTGCCTGTCGTGCTACCGGACCCGGTGGAGAGGGTGTGGCCAAAAGAGGAGGAGAAAGCTGGCTCTGCGCTGGGGCTGTAGTTTGCTGGGGCCGCAAAGCCTGCGGCCCTTTTGACTTGGGCTTCAAGGGATGTGCAGGAGCCTGGGGTGTCCCACGGAGTGAGGCCCCAGAGCGGGCTGGGGAGGACAGAGGAGTGGTGCTGGAGCCCAGGGGCTGCGAGCCTGGTCTCTGGAGCCCCCCACCAGCGCTGGACCGCCTCCTGGCAGCTGGGTTCGCCTCTGTTTTACTGTGCTCCGCTGCGCTGCTCACTGATTTTCTGGGGGCCTCAACTGAAGGCCGTAGCCGGGTACTCAGAGCTGGCCTGGGGGGTCCCACATCAGGGCCCCCAGCCCGAGACCGACGGGCCATGGCTGGGGAGGAAGCACCTGGGGTAGGCCCGGAAGAGTCTGGACACAAAGCAGAAGGCCAGAGCGTCACTAATCCCTCTGACCCAGGCCCCCTCACAGTCCAGCAACCCCACTGCTGTGCAGATTAAGTACCTCTCCGTGCCCCAGCCTTCAGGGTACTCCTTCCAGGCGCTTCTGGGGGTTTTCCTTTGGCCACAGGTTCCTCTGCTGGTGGCCGGACTCCCTTCTGCCCAAGGGAACCTTGCCTGGAAACAGAAGGGACCATGCTCAGGGCAGAGCCCAAGGTCCCTATGTGGCTTCCCAAATTTATATTTTTCCATCTGTGAATGGGAATTGTACCATCTCTGAGGACCAATAATGGCTTTCACCCAATTTGCACCCAGTGATCTGAAAAAGCTCTCATGCCCAAACTCCTGTAAATGTAAAGTGTGACACTAATCCTTGCTTAGGAGACCAGGGGAAAGTTAGATATTACCTGGTGGTTCCACTGGCACGCCCTGGGCTGGAAAGAGAGGCAGGGCTAGGAGTCTTGCCAGGGGCCCTCTCCCCTTTCCCAGTGGCTGATGCAGGTCTGGAGGCTGAGGAGGAGAAGGCTGAGTCAACCAAGCCCCGGAAAGGGGTGGAGGGGTTCAGAAGAAAGGAGGGCAGGAAGAAGGGGTCCGAACTGAGGAATGAGGTTGGGGTACCTGGGTTCCTGTAACTTGTTCCAGCGCTCCGTGGTGGTCCCCCGCCAGGTGCAGCCTCGGAAGGAGTGGCTCCCCGGATGTCCTCAGTTCGCTCTGGCAGAGGCCTTCTCCCTGCTGCTCCCAGAATTCTGAGGGCTGCAGGGGTCACTGGGGGAGGAGGTCGTGGCGTCCCCGGTGGCCTCGGGGTGGGAAGGCTGGGAGGGCGGGGAGCGGGCGTCCGCGCACCAGGCCCCGCCTTGGCCTTGTTCCTCTTGTCCATCGTGCACCTGAACAGGAGAAAGGCAGATCGGCGTCCCAGGTCTTGGACACTACACTGCGGGTGGAGATCTGGATCCCCGCATCGCTGCCCACAGGCACCCAAACCTCGGCCTCTACTTGGATCCGCTCCCCTGCCACCCACCAGCCGGGCAGGTGCTGGTTGTCCCCAAGTCCCGCCCCCGCCGCTTTCCCCCAAAGATGAGAGGCCCTCGGCACCACAGCTTCCTTTCAGAATATCATCCATCCCCCTACCCCTCGCCCCTTAGGGATCCAGGCGACCAGCCTCGGGAATAGCGGGCTGCCACAGTTTCCAGTTGGGGCAACCGAAGCGCACGCCTGGAGGGCCCCGCCAGCCCCTACCGCCCTTCCCCGGCCTCCCCCAGGGATGCCAGCACCTGCCCAGAGCAAAAGCCGCCCGGCTGCTGGCGAACGGGCTCTGGGAGACAAAGAGCTGCGTTCGGGGCCCTCCCCCTCCCCCAGCTGAGCCCTGGACTGCTCCCGGCCTCTCCACCTGCTACCAGCGCGCTCACCTTCGGCTCCGGCCTCCTGCCGCTCCACTCAGAGTCGCCTGAGATGGGGCCTGGCCGGATCGCGGTGGCGGCCGCGAACCGCGAAAAGCTAGGGGAAGGGGCTGCGGCGCTGGGGGAGCAGAGCGGCCCCACCCCTCGGCGGCGGGCGGGGGAGACGGGGGCGCGCGCTGGAGCCAAACCCGGGAGCGCGGGCGGCGGGAGCGCGCCGAAACGAGCGTGTGGGAGCAGATGAGTGTTGGAGAGAGCCGCGGCTTCTCTGTGGTCCACAAGAGGCTTGTTTTCCCCGGCTGGGCCTGAGGACCCCAGAGACATAACGGAAGGGACTGAAGGCAAATTCCTGGGGTCTCCCTCCTGTCCTCCGACACACACCTGCTCCGACCCCTTCCCCAAACGCCTGGTGACCAAAGGCCGCCTGGACGCGGATAGGCTGGGTCCTGGCAACCAGGAGGCGGGACCACCGCGCAGACCCACCGACCAATCCGGCCGCTCGGTGCCCCTGGTCCCTGTCCTCGCCTTCGCGTCTTCTGAGCCCAGGCCGCCCAGGCTTCCCTCATGCCGGAAGGCTTTCCCCAAACCCACCAAAAAACCCTAACCGAGGGGTGTGGCTGTGGGGAGGGGGTTGCCGGGGGAATACAGCCCGGGGAATTTCTGGGATGCCAGGTCAACAAATTCTTGGGAAGCGAGAAAGAAGGGGGGTAGGGGGGTAAACGGGCAGAAGATGCAGAGAAGGGTGAGATTGACCCTTTATTTGCAGGGCAGAGCACTCCCACCCGCCACACCCTCCTAGCTCCCTGAAGGCTTCATGGGAGACCCCAGCTTTTGGGGGCCAAGATCATGTTGGGCTGGGAGGCGTCAATGGCTGAAGGAGCAGAGACAATCTGAAGAGAGGATGGCCATCCTTGGCTACCTTGTGCTGGCCACCTGAAGAGTCCCCCTGAACTTCCCCTTATACCTGAGGATCTGGCCTTGTCCCCTTTGTTGACCAAGTCCCCACCTCATGCTACCTCAGTGTACCTCGACTCTTCACCCCTCCTGATAGCAGCCACTGTTATCCTAAATGGCCATTTCATACAGGGCACTGCGGGACAGATGAGCCTCATAAGGCTGGATGAGCCTACGTGCTGACAACTGGGGACTATTTATTCACTTCCAAGGCCTGCAGTCATGAGCCTCATAAGGCTGGATGAGCTGACAACTGGGGACTATTTATTCACTTCCAAGGCCTAATAAGTTAGGAGACTGGACTCTATGGTGCCCACCAAGGACCCAGGGCACTCCATGTACCCAGTGAAGCATTGACTAGCTGTAAATTCAGTCTAAGTAGAAACACTTTAAAGATATAGTCACCTGGAAAACAGGAGATATTTTAACCTTGTAATCTATAGGAAGGGGGATCTGTTTAATGCAGGGGTGGCGAACAAGTTCAACACAAAGAGCCAAAATTTTAAACTGTGAGAGTCAGAGAGCCACACCACGCAGTGACCTGCCAAAACAGACACTCACACAAAAGCATATAATTTTAACAATAATATATTAAACACAT
>CAUYPK010130584.1:0-13955 GCA_963574355.1 Loris lydekkerianus
GATTAATTTGAGTTCTCTATACATCCTAGTTATCAAGCTTTTGTCTGGTTCAAAATATGCAAATATCCTTTCCCATTGTGTAGGTTGTCTATTTGCTTTGGTTGTTGTCTCCTTAGCTGTACAGAAGCTTTTCAGTTTAATGAAGTCCCATTTTGTTTATTTGTGTTGTTGTTGCAATTGCTGGTGGGGCTTTTTCAGTTACTGTGAAACCCAGAAGAGAGGTTCTCTGCAGTTCTAAGAGAGCAAGACTTACAATATATTATATGTGGATTACAAGAATTTCATTACTTTATATATTATAATCCCCTAAAACATTATTAATTTTTTTTTTTTGAGACAGAGTCTAACTATGTCGACTTTGATAGAGTACTGTAGCATCACAGCTCATAGCAACCTCAAACTCTTGGGCTTAAGCGATTCTCTTGCCTCAGACTCCCAAGTAGCTGGGACTACATGGTGCCCACCACAACGCCTGGCTATTTTTTTGTTGCAGTTGTCATTGTTGTTTAGCAGGCAGAGCTCCAACACGCCATCCTTGGTGTATGTGGCCCTCGCCCTACCCACTGAGCTACGGGCGCCGCCCCACTAAAACATTATTTAATTAATTTATTATTTTTTAAATAAAGACTCTTCATTTTCCAAAGTTTTAGGTGATTCTACTATCTTAATTGCTACACATTCAGCTTCCATGGCTTCAGAAAATGCCTAATGAAGACCATACATTTGTAATTTTTTTTTTGAGACAGTCTCACTATGTTGCCCTCGGTAGAGCGCTGTGACATCACAGCTCACAGCAACTTCAAACTTTTGGGCTTAAGTGATTCTCTTGCCTCAGCCTCCCAAGTAGCTGGGACTACAGGTGCCCGCCAAAACGCCTGGCTATTTTTTGGTTATAGTTGTCATTGTTGTTTGGCAGGCCCAGGCTGGGTTCCCACCTGCCAGCTCTAGTGTGTTTGGCTGATGCCCTAGCCACTGAGCTACAGGTGCCAAGCTCATAAATTTGTATTTTTAGAGATTGTAATAGAATAGAATTCAAAAGATAAGAGACTACTTATTTCCACAAGTTAATGATTTTATATAATTGCATGTACAATTCATTTCTGGCCAGAGCCACATCCTGTCATAAGGATTGTAGGGGCTCAGTCTAGGTCCATAGCTTGTAAACTACTGATTAAATAAAGAATTTTTAAAAGCCAATTAAAATTACAGGAATTTGCAAACATATTATTCTACTTTGAATATCCTAGTGGGATACAGCCATTGGCTATCATATTTACAAGTCATTCCATCTCTGTGCCTCAATTTTTCTTTCTCAAAAGCAAATGCAAAAACATGCGATATTACTAACTTTACAGGATCTTTTCTTAGGTTATTACACATACATAAAAAGGAAAGTTAGCCATACATGCAAAATGATATCTAACGTTTATTATCTACATCGTGGTACCTATTTCTTCCTACTGCATATCAGATACTAAATAGCTTAACCCTATTAATTCATGTAATCCTTACAACAACCCTAAAAGAAAAGAACACTAAGGGGGAAAGCTGAAATAACTTGACCCAGGTAAAAGACTTAGTAAGGCAATCTGTCCTAATGATCTGAGGCTCCTGAGCTCTGATACAGTGGCCTCCTTCCTCCAAAAAAAGAAAAGAAGTTAATCATTCATTCAATAAACAAAATATTGAACATGAACACCAGTTATATGCTATTTAGTATTCTAGGTATGAGGATTTAGCAATGAGCAGAAAAGACAAAAATCTTTGTCCACATCGAGTTTATGTTTCAGTACAGAACAAATTTCAGGGGATTTATATAATCATTCTTGTAAATTATCAAAGAAAGAAAGTCCTTTTGGCAGCACCTGTGGCTCAAAGGAATAGGACGCCAGCCCCATGTGCCAGAAGTGGGAGGTTCAAACCCAGCCCTGGCCAGAAACTGCAAAAAAAAAAAAAAAAAAAGAAAGTCCTTTAATTTTTATTTTGATGTGTATATGTGGCTATATAGCAAGTATTAAATATGCTGTTTTTTCCTTAAATAATAAGCCTATTGCTATGGAATAGATTGTTCATATTCCCATTGTTCATATTCATGTTCGTATTCAATTTGTTCATATTCACATTCAAAATTCATATACTGAAGCCTTAACACCCATCCCTCACATGACTGTATTGGAGATGTGTCCTTTTAAGATGCAATTAAGGTTTGTTTTTTTGTTTTTTTTTGAGACAGAGTCTCACTATGTCACCCTCGGTAAAGTGGTAAGATGTCACAGCTCACAGCAAAAGCCTAAGACCAAGTAAAATAATTATTAATATTTATCCTGTCATGTCAGTTCAAGGTTATGGGTGAGTGGAGCATATTCCAGTAAGTCAGGGGGGCAAGGTGGGAACCAGCCCTGTCCAGGACTCCATCCATTGCAGGGTGCACTCACCCACACCCACACTCACTCACACTGGACAATGCAGAGATAACAATGAACCTAACAGGTATATTTTTGGGATGTTGAAGGAAACCACAGTACTTTGAGCAAACCTATGAAGACAAGGGGAGAACATGCAAACTGCATACAGACAGTGACTCTGGCCAGAAATCAATATATTTTTTTCCTCATCCATGTTTTAATGGAATGATGTTGAATGAAAAGATGTTATTTGAGAACCTGGTATACATGAAACTTTATGCGCTTTGTGTTTATTCTTCATTTTAGAAAAAACTCTAAAGAAATAAGTGCTTGGTACAATAAATACTACTTCTCCCATTTTTTTTTTTTTTTTGAGACAGAGTTTCACTATGTCACCCTCTGTAGAGTGCTGTAGCATCACAGCTCACAGCAACTTCAAACTCTTGGGCTTAAGCGATTCTCTCGCCTTAGCCTCCCAAGTAGCTGGGACTACAGGTGCCTGTCATAACACCCAGCTTTTTTTGTGGAGGGGGGAGATTGTAGTTGTCATTGTTGTTTGGCAGGCCCGGGCTGGATTCAAACCCGCCAGCTCCAGGGTATGTGGCTGGTGCCCCAGCTGCTTGAGCTACAGGTGCCAAGCCAACTTCTCCCAAATTTTTAAAGAAACAAAATAACAAAGTGTAACTATACTTATTAATATGCAAAATGTTCACAATTAAGTGAAAAAGTATGTTTAAAGAACTCAGCAAACTATTACATTTTAAAAATGTTACACATATATATTTAAAGGTTTGATGGAATTATAGGTAATTTTTATTTTAGTCTTTATAGCAGCAGTCTCCCAACTTTTTGGCACCATGAACTGGTTTTACGGAAGATAATTTTTCCACAGATGGGGGAGGGGCAGGAGGCATGGTTTCAGGATGATTTAAGCACATTGCATTTATTGTATTTACTGTATTTATTGTTATTACATGGTAATATATAATGAAAAACTTATACAACTCACCATAATACAGAATCAGTGGGAGTCCTGAGCTTGTCTTCCAGCAACTAGATGGTCCCAGCATCAGGCATTACGTTCTCATAAGAACCACACAACCTAGATACCTTGCATGTGCAATTTACAGTAGGGTTTTGGCTCCTATGAGAATCTAATGCCACCATCCATCTGACAGGAGGTGGAGTTCAGGAAGTGGTGCCTGAAATGGGGAGTAGCTGTAAATACAGATGAAGTGTGTGGCCTGGTTCCTAAGAGGCCACGGACCTATACTGGTCTGTGGTCTGGGGTTTAGGGACTGCAGCTTTATATTATTTTGTATTCTCTAAAATGTTGTGATGAGTATTACTGTAAGCAAGAAAAATACAAAAGAAAAAAGACATTCTTTAATGTTTGGTTGAAAATGCCTATGGGTGTTGGTGTCCGGTGTGGCACCTAGTCACTGCTCGAATAAAAACAGCCAGGACATGGATGGAAGGTACAAGCCTGCAAGAGGTGGGCTTCCCAAAATTCCAGGGAGAGCCCCAAGCAACTCTGTCAAGGCCTTTTATTGAAGCAGTATATAGGTGTGGGGGGCCCAGCACAAGGACTATGTGCTTCGTGTACTCATTCCCCATGGGCTTGACTCCTACCCTGTTGCACCACAAATGTGCAAGGTTCAACCCCTGCTTGCTAACAACAACCCGATCTTATCTCATTAATGTATGCAGTTGCTTAAGGGCTTGTCTTCAGGCTGCAAAACATCTCCATGCATTCTAGGAGATTGTCTTGCTCCCAGTGCCTCCCTCAAGAACCGTTGGCCACTTCCTTAAGCTTGGTGCTCAGTCTCCTCCATAAGGGAGTTATAATTATTAAGGGTCATTTTAGGAAGTTAAATAACTTCTATTTCCAAAGAATCTGATAGCACAAAAAGAGGAAAAAACTTCTAGACAATGGTAATAAAAAATGTTGATTTGGTGAAAAAAAAAAGCAGCATTTTGATTAAATTAGCAATAAGAGCACCTACGTCTAAGCATTTCACATAGTAGAGTCCACTATAAAGTTTCCTTGGGCGGTGCCTGTGGCTCAAAGGAGTAGGGCACTGGCCCCATATGCCGGAGGTGGAAGGTTCAAACCCAGCCCCAGCCAAAAAAACTGCAAAAAAAAAAAAAAAGTTTCCTTGTTGGCAGGGATGCTGGGGCTCACTCCTGTAATCCTAGCACTCTCGTAGGCCAAGGCAGGTGGATTGCCTGAGCTTACAAGTTCAAAACTAGGCAGAGCAAGAGTGAGACCCAGTCTCTAAAAATAGCAAGTGATGTGGCAGGTGATTGCAGTCCCAGCTACTTAGAGGCTGAGGCAAGGGGATTGCTTGAGCCCAACAGTTTGAGGTTGCTGGGAGCTATGACGCCACTCTACCGAGGATGACAAAGTGAGATTCTGCCTCAAAAAAAAAAAAAAAGAAAAGTTTCTTTGTTGAACAAATTGGAAATGGTACTGATAACATGGCATCCCTTTCAGAACATAAACATACACGTTCTCCAACAAGCTAAAACAACAAAATAGGACCACTTTTATAGCAAACTCAGCCTAAATCCCAAAGGGGAAGAGATCGGGGAACCACTTAACTTTCAGAGATTCCCAGGTTGTTTAAAAAATTCTGAGGACACTTTCACGTTTACAGTACTCAGAGAAGGTTGGTTTGTGTCCTACAGCTATTTCAAATCAGTGAAGTGTCCTCTTGGGGCTTTCCCTCAGAGAAGCAGAGAACCAGGGCTTTTATAGCCTTGAACATTCATTGGAAAGCCAGACTAGGAGGACTATAAAGACCAATTCCAGGCTATGTTGAAATCTTTGGTCCCTTCTGGGAAATTGTCCGGAGCACTGAAAGCAACATAAAGTTCCACTACACAAGCCACCACACCCTGTGGCTTACAGCACACTACAAAGTGCACTTGGCTTTCTGATTCCCCAAAGTTTAGGTGCTTCACTACATTTTGAGACATCCCATAATGTGAAGGTTGGCAAAGGGTTGGGATTTTATCAGATATTTCCTTCCTTCCTTTTTTTTTTTTTTTTTTGAGACAGAGTTTCACTATGTCACCCTCAGTAAAGTACTGTGGTGTCACAGCTCACAGCAACCTCTAACTCTCGAACTTAAGCGATTCTCTTGCCTCAGCCTCCCAAGCAGCTGGGACTACAGGCACCTGCCTCAATGCCTGGCTATTCAGATATATTTTTCTATAGAAAAAACAAAATTCAAAATTATTTAGTAATTTAATACAAAATTCAAACTTACTGGGGAAAAGAAATGGTAACATAAAGGTTGTTCTATTTGTGCTATCATAAACTATGTTCCCGGAGAGAAGCTGAATATGAGATGAAAGGCAGCAATTCTTATTTTCATATATTCATACTAGTTCATACTAAGAAATGCGCCACCTGCTGGCACTATTGAAAATTTTAGAGTCAGGGATCTTTAAGAGGCCTTGAAAAGTCAACCTATCTTCCTCTTCCTGTTAAAAAAAAAAAAAAAAAAGGGCAGGTCAAAACCTAATAAATCCTGAAAGCTCCCTTCCTTGTCCTCCCTACCGCTGCCCCCAGTTGAAGTCAGCTTTGTCAACAAGGTCTTAGTGTTGTTTCCTATAACTTGGTGATTTTTATCTCCACATATCATTCTAAACATCATACCAAATATTTTTTAAATCATTTACTTCTGTTTTTTATTACACATTCTCAAATCTTCATTTTAATAAATGCTATTTTCCATCTTTTTTTCCTGGCAGTAGTATTCAAATGCCCTTATAAGGGGTTTTTCAATTTAGATCCAAAGTAGTCTACGTTGAAATATGCAATGTAATGTATATTTTGTGTGTATCTGGATATATAACTTTTTCCCTGTTACTATGGAAAATTTCAAAAATACTTCAAAGTATAACAGTGTAATTATTCCCCATGCACCCATATACCCAGTCTTAACAGTTACCAGTTGATCACTCATTGTTTCATCAGCCCTCTTCCTTGCTTCTTCTCCCAATCCCCCTGGGCTATTTTGAGGCTATTTTGAGGCAAACACAAAACATATCTTTTCACTTATAAATATTTTAGTATGTATCTCCAGAAGAAAAGGACTTTGAGCCAGCTGTGGAGGCACATGTGCTATAGCAAGCAATGACTGTGCCTTGGAATAGCCCCTGTACTCCAGCCTGGGCAACACAGTGAGAGTTTGACTTAAAAAAAAAAAAAAAGACTTAGAAATTAATCAGCAGGAATTCTGGGAAGATGGCTGCCTGGTAGCAACCCTCAGCTGAGGCTCCTAAACAGAGGAAGAAAAACTGGATGGAATCGGACTCTATGAAGCCAAAGGTGGGGAGCTGAGCCAAGAATGAAATTCATCAAGCTGTAACTCCAAAGAAGAGCATTCAAGAAAACAATTTATAGGTACAAAGTGTATTGATTAGAGGATGAGAGGCCCCTCCCCCCCAAGCAGGAGGCCTGCCTCAGGCTATCTGTGAAGGAGCAGGGAATAAAAGACCTCTCATTTTACTTTGCTGGAGAGAGCTGCTAAACTCCAGGTCTCTTTCTCCAGGGAGGTCCCACTTATGAACCTAGATACCACCCTGCCAGAAATTAAATTGAACATACATTTTCCCTGAAAATTTCCAAACTTCCAGTCCACCCTTTCCCCCTCTCATGGTGATCTGAAGTTCTGTTCCCTGCAGAGCACATAGTGTTTGGTCTTGTCCTGAGAGATCTGGGCATAGTGTGGACCACCAACCATCAGGATGGAATCTGTGACTAATAGGGAAGAAAGAGGGTGTGGGAAGAAAGGGACACTCAGCAGGAGGAGGATCAGTCCCCTGGTTATGACTATTCCTGGCCAGTGGTGGTGTTGACCTTCAGTTTGGGTTGTGTCTGGCAGGATGGAGTGCAGATCTCCTGGCTCTGAAGGCACCCATAGCAGTCCTGTGTGGACTGAGTTTGGCAGACAGGGCTGGTCCCCAGCCCATGCTGTACCTGCAATCAGAGGCTTGTTAGGCGTGGACTGTAATTTGAGAACAAGGGCTCTCAAGGTCCCCTGATTCCAACCAAACCCTTTAGGAGTGGTATGCTGAGTGTGAACCAAGACCTGAAGGCTAGGGCATGGTCCCCTGTCTCCAGCAGGGCTGGTGAGCAGAGGCTTACTGGGTGAGAACTGAAACCTGTGGGTGGGGTGCAGTGTCCTGACTGTAACAGAGCCTGCGAACAGAGGCTTGCCACGCAGTGGACTAAGACTGGCAGGCAGGGGCGTGGTCCCCTGACTCCAACTGGTCTGGCAAGCAGGGGATAGCTGGATGTGGACTGAGACCAGTGGGTGGGGGCATGGTCCCTTGCACAAACTGGGCCTGTGACCAGAGAAGTGGAAACAGTGTGGACGGAATCTGGCAGGAGGGAGTGTGAATCCCTGGCTCCAATTGTGCTGTTAGAGATCCTTGAATCCCTCTCTGTTCAGCAGGGTTTGCATTGTCTGAGACAATATAATTGGAACCTGTGTCTGGGGCTGTCTAATAGGGCACATTCTGAGATTGACCTTCGAAGTTCTGTAGTGGAAAAGAACTAAAGGGTGAGGATTGGGCACTGCAGCTGTTTGTATCTCTTCACAGTCAAGATTTAAACCTAATACTGTGGTTTCTTAGGATAGGGTAGAGTTTGGCTGATATAAAAAACTTGGTGAGGACTGTCTCACCAAGTAGGTCCTCCGAGTCTCTGGCCAAAACTCTGACAGGGGCCTTTGTAAGGTTGTAGGAGATAAGCCACAATTACAAAGCCTAGCACTTTGGTAAGGGGCCATCTCTACTACTTGGGAACCCTAATTCAATCTCACCCTACCAGTTCTAATAACCACACAGTGGAAAATAAACATGGTGTGGACCCAAAAGAAGAACTCTTGCAACATGAATAATCAGAATAGATCAACCCCTCCAAGAAATGACAAAAGAGATACAATTGAAGATGCCATGCATAGACAATTGGCAGCAATGTCAGAAATTAAATTCAGAATATGGATTGCAAATAAGATAAACAGAATGGAAGAAAAGATAGAAATTGAATTCCAAAGAGTAGTTCTAAAGTTGTCCCAAGAAATTAATGGATTCAAAGCCCAAGTCATCAAAGATATGGACATAATGAGAAAAGAGATAGCAGAGCTCAAGGAAACGAAAAAGTTAGTGGAGGAGCTCCAAAGTATAATTCCTAAGTAATAGAGTTGACCAGGCAGGCAGAAGATAGGATCTCTGAAACTAAAGACAAAGCTTTTGAACATTCCTAAACACTGAAGACAAAGCTTTTGAACATTTCTAAACACTCAGAGAGGCAGACAAATGGAGAGCAAAAACTAATCATTCCCTGAGAGAGTTGTGGGATCACTCCAAACGATCAAACATTCATCTTTCAGGAATTCCCAAAGGAGAAGAGGATGGTCCTAAAGGTACAGATGCTCTACTCCAAGAGATTTTGGAGGAGAATTTCCCAAGTATTGCAAGAGATACAGAACTTCAGATAGCAGAGAGTTTCAGAACCCCAGCAAGACTCAATCCAAATAATGCATCTCCTAGACACATTGTGATTAACTTTGCCTAAGTTACGATGAAGGAGAAAATTCTGCAAGCAGGCAGACATAAGAAGAGCATTACCTACAAAGGGAGAAGTATCAGAATGACTGCAGATCTCTCAGCTGAAACATTTCAAGCCAGAAGAAGATGGTCATTGAACTTCAATCTCCAAAAACAAAACAACTTCCAGCCCAGAATCCTGTATCCAGCTAAACTGAGTTTCATTTGTGACAGAGAAATCAAATACTTAGTGACATAGACGTGTTGAACAAATTTGCCATAACTAAACCAGCTCTCTAGGATATTCTCAGACTCATCCACCACAATGACCAGCACAATGCTGTACCTCCAAAGTAAACTCAGCTAGAAATTTTTGAACAAAACCCAACTTCCACAGTGGTGAAAGGATTAAAAATGTCCACTGGACATCTGAAAATCATGACACCCAAAACACAACCAAGCATATCAATTCGCTCAATTAATGTGAATAGTTTAAAGTGTCCTCTAAAGAGGCACAGGCTGGCTGACTGGATACATAAACTCAGGCCAGATATCTGCTGTGTACAAGAATCTCACCTTACCTTGAAGGATAAAAATAGACTCAGGGTGAAGGGATGGACTTGTATATTATAGGCAAATGGAAATCAGAAAAAAGCAGGGATTGCAATTTTGGTAGCAGATACAATTGGCTTTAAACCAACAAAGATAAAGAAAGATAAGGAGGGTCACTACATATTTATCAAGGGAAACACCCAAAATGAAGAGATTTTAATAATTAACATTTATGCACCCTACCAGAATGCTCTTCAATTTGTAAAGCAGACCCTAATGGATATAACACCCCTTTGACAGTTTTGGATAGATTTTCCAAGAAGAAACTAAACAAAGAAATGTTAGACTTAAACCTGACCCTAGAACAAATGGACTTTACAGACCTCTATAGAACATTTCACCCTAACAAAACTGACCATACATTCTTCTCATCAGCCCATGGATCATCCTCCAAAATAGATTATATCCCAGGACACAAGTCTAACCTCAGCAAATTTAAAAGTATAGAAATTATTCCTTGTATCTTCTTGGACAACCAGAGAACAAAAGTTGAACTCAACAGCAACAGGAATCTTCATACTCAAACAAAGTCATGAAAACTAAATAATCTTAGGCCGATAGCTGGGTCAAAGACGAGATTAAGAAGGAAATCACCAAATTTTTGGAACAAAATGATAACAAAGACACAGATTATCAAAACCTGTGGGATACTGCAAAGGCATCCCTAAGAGGTAAATTTATAGCATTGGAAGCCTTCATCAAGAAAAGAGAAAGAGAGGAAGCCAACAACTTAATGGATCATTTCAAGCAACTGGAAAAGGAAGAATATTCCAACCCCAAACCCAGCAGAAGAAAAGAAATAACCCAAATTAGGGCAGAATTAAATGAAATTGAAAACAAAAGAATCATTCACAAGATCAATGAAGCAAAAAAGTTGGTTTTTTGAAAAGATTAACAAAGTTGATAAACCTTTAGCCAATCTAATCAGAAATAGAAAAGTAAGATCTCTAATATTATTTATCAGAAATAATAAAGGAGAAATAACAGACACTTCAGAAATTCAAAAAATCCTCAATGATTACTACAAAAATCTCTATTCCCAGAAATATGAAAATCTAAAGGAAATGGACCAATACCCGGAAGGACGCCACCTCAACCAGAAAGAATTAGAAATCTTGCATAGACCTAAATTAATCACTGAATCAGCATTGACAATACGAAATCTCCCAAAATAGAAAAGTCTGGGACGAGATGGCTTCACATCCAAATTTTATCAAACCTTTCAAGAGGAACTAGTACCTATATTATACAACATTTTCCAAAGCATAGAAAAAGAAGAAATACTTCCCAACACTTTCTATGAAGCAAATATCTATCACCCTAATACCCAAACCAGGAAAGGATTCAACAAAGAGAGAAAATTATAGACCAATATCATTAATGAATATTAATGCAAAAATATTCAATATGATCCTAGCAAACAGAATTCAACAACACGTCAAAAAAATTATACACCATGATCAAGTTGGTTTTATTCCAGGGTTACAGGGTTGGTTCAACATATGCAAATCTATAAATATAATACATCACATCAATAAAATAAAAAACAGAGGGTAGTGCCTGTGGCTCAACAGAGTAGGACTCCAGCCCCATATGCTGGAGGTGGCAGGTTCAAACCCATCCTGAAAAAAAAAAAAAAAAAAAAAAATAATAATAAAAAATAAAAAAAATAAAAAAAAAAGACCATTTGATTCTCTCAATTGACGGAGAAAAAGCCTTTGACAATATCCAGCATCCTTTCATTATCAGAACACTTAGGAAAATAGGCAAAGAAGGCACATTTCTTAAACTGATAGAGGCCATCTACAGCAAACCCACAGCCAATATCATACTGAATGGAGTAAAATTGAAAACATTTCCATTCAGATCAGGAATGAGGCAAGGATGCCCACTGTTTCCACTGCTATTCAACATAGTAATGGAAGTCTTAGCCATTGTAATCAGGCAAGAGAAAGTGATGAAGGGTATCCAAATAGGGTCAGAGGAGAGATCGAACTCTCACTCTTCGCTGATGATATGATCCTATATCTGGAAAATCCTAGGGACTCAACTTCAAAACTCTTGGAAGTGATCAAGGAATACAGCAACATCTCAGGATACAAAATCCATACTTACAAATCAGTAGCTTTTATATATGCCAATAATAGTCAAACTGAAAATATAGTCAAAGACTCCATTCCTTTTACAATAGTGCCAAAGAAGATGAAATATCTGGGAATTTACCTAAACAAAAGATGTGAAAGATCTCTATAAAGAAAACTATGAAACTCTGAGAAAAGAAATAGCTGAGATGTTAACAAATGGAAAAACATACCAAGCTCATGACTGGGAAGAATTAACATTGTTAAAATGTCCACACTACCCAACGCAATCTACAGATTTCATGCAATTCCCATTAAAGCACCATTGTCATACTTTAAAGAACTTGAAAAAATACTACTTCATTTTATATGGAATCAGAAAAAACCTCAAATAGCAAATGCATTACTCAGAAATAAGAACAAATCAGGAGGTATCATATTACCAGACTTCAGGCTATACTATAAATCTATAGTGATCAAAACAGCATGGTACTAGCCCCAAAACAAAGCTGCAGATTTATGAAACAGAATAGAGAACCAAGAGATGAACCCAGCTACTTATCATCATTTGATCTTCGATAAACCTATCAAAAATATTCAGTGGTGGAAAGACCACTGAATATTTAACAAATGGTGCTGGGTGAACTGGCTGGTGACCTGTAGAAGACTGAAAATAGACCCCCACCTTTCACCATTAACAAAAATTGACCACTGGATAAAAGATTTAAACTTAAGACATTGGCTCAGCGCCTGTGGCTCAAGCGGCTAAGGTGCCAGCCATATACACCTGAGCTGGTGGGTTCGAATCCAGCCCAGGCCTGCCTAGCAACAATGATGGCTGCAACCAAAAAATGGCTGGATGATGTGGCGGGTACCTGTAGTCCCAGCTACTTGGGAGGTGGAGGCAGGAAAATCACTTGAGCTCAGGAGTGGGAGGTTGCTGTTAGCTGTGATGCCATAGCACTCTACCCAGGGTGATAGCTTGAGGCTCTGTCTCAAAAAAAAAAAATAATAATAATAATAAAATAAAATAAACTTAAGAATGTGAAACTATAAAAATACTAGAAGAGAGTGCAGGGAAAACACTTGAGGAACTTGGGCTGGGAGAATATTTTATGAGGAAAAGCCCCTGGGCAATTGAAGCAACACCAAAAATACGTTACTGGGATCTGATCAAACTAAAAAGCTTTTGCACAGCCAAGAGGACAGTAAAGCAAACAGACAACCTTTAGAATGGGAGAAGATTTTTGCAGGTTATGCTTCTGACAAAGATCTGAACTAGAATCTATAGAGAACTCAAACTAATCAATAAGAAAAGAATAAATAATCCCATTTCTATGTGGGCAAGAGATTTGAACAGAAATTTCTCTGATGAAGACAGCGCATGGCCTACAGACACATGTAAAAATGCTCATCATCCTTAATCATCAGAGAAATGCAAATCAAAACCCCTTTGAGATTATCATAACTCCAGTAACAAAATCCCAAAACTACACATATTGGCATGGTTGGGGAGAGAAGGGAACTTTTCTAAAGTGCTGTTGGAAATGCAAGCAAATATGATCTTTTTGGAAAGAAGTTTGGAAAACGTTCAAGGAACAAAAAGTAGACCTAATGTTTGATCCAGCAATTCCTCTACTAGGTATATACTCAAATGGTAAAAAATCATTTTCCAACAAGGACATTAGCACCAGAATGTTTATTGCAGCCTAATTCATAATAGCCAAGACACGGAAACAGCCCAAGTGCCCATCGACCTGTGAATGGATTAACACATTGTGGTATATGTACCCCATGGAATACTATGCAGTCATAAAAAGATGGAGACTTCACATCTTTTATGTTTACCTGGATGGAGCTGGAACATATTCTTCTTAGTAAAGTATCTCAAGAATGAAAAAAAAGTATACAATGTTCTCAATACTACTATGAAATCAATATATAACCTCCTACACACTCATATGAATGGCAAAACATAACTATAGTCCAGAAAGTAGAAGGGAAGAGGAGAGAGAGGGGAGGGAGGAAGGATATTGGAGGAGGAAGGATATTTGGGAGGACCTCAGCGAATGTGCATGATGTAACAGTACATTTCAAAACTAATAAGAAATGACTATAATTGTGATGGATGTGTTACTTAGTTCAATGGAATCATTTCACATTGTATATTGAAGCAGTACCTTGAACTCCATAAATGCATCAATGTACAAAGTTATGATTTAATAAAAAATAATAATAAAGAGAGAGATTAAAGATGGCAGCCGAATAACAGCTTCCCTGCAACTGGGCA